>JAPYYW010001122.1:0-33813 GCA_030522545.1 Cremastinae sp. A BG-2022a
GAATTCTTGGATTGCGCCCCGTATAAGTAATATTTTTGTTATCTGCAAGAAATTTTGCCATCAAATATTCTGTTTTAAAAAAGACATGAAACTCATCATAATCAATTTATACAGCGCATTAAACGAAATTGTATGAAGTATACGCTTAGAATAATCGTAAAACTTTTTTTTTTTTTTAGAATAATCGTAAAACAAAAAAAATTATCGTAAAAAAAAAAATCGTAAAAAAATCAATTCAAACATGTTGAAACTGAAAAAGCGGCCGCGTTGCTGCTCGTATTATTAAAAAAAAGAATAAAATTTATAAAACAATTAATTAATGAAGAAATTAATGATAAAGTTGCATCAAAAGTTTAATATTCTTCTACTAATTAAAACTCCATATAGAACAAAATAAATAACATTCAATGAATATTTATTCGTATTTAACTGATTATTTTGTAAAATGTAATATTATGCAAGGAACTCCATGGTTTTTTTTACGAATTCAATCTACGATTCTTCGATGAAGAAAATTGCGTGTGAAATGAGTAGCGGGACGTTTATGGTCTCCAGGAAATTCGCTTTTCCCACATCGACGCGAGAAAAGTGGGTGGGCTCGATACTCTTTTTTTTCCCTCCTGCTTCCTTCATTTTTAATTCTATTTTTCGCTGACTTACGGTATACGCGCGGAGTTTCTCGTACGAGACGGTGCAACCGAGAGTTTATCGTTTATATTGCGACACCGAAAGAGCGCGAGGTGCAAACTTAACGGTTCGCTTCTCGCCATTATATACGAAACAAAAAACGAAAGGAAAATGACGAGCTTATCTCAACGCGAGTACTCGAGAAAATAATTTATCGAGATTTTCAATCTTGTATAGATTATTATCACAGTGGAAGTGATAAAAATCTGACCCAACTTTGCGATCCGAGCTTTATTCGCCTTTATCTTTGTGCACAGAAATAACATTTTTAGTGTGGTTTCAGATTCATCATTTACAATATACTCTCTTTTTGTAATTTTCTTTTTTTTTGTTATTTTAGAAGAAAAAATGACTAATTAATCAATTCACTGAAAACTCGGTACAAGATGGACTATTCGTTTCTCGCGCATTATTTCGTCTTTTATTTCCTTTTCGTATCTCATTCTCTGGACATTAACTATATAAATACACTTTACCACACCTTATTATGCCGTGAGTCGTCTTAATGCGAATTTAACACGAGGCTCGTGTATAATCGTGACGTTTTGCATCCAAGAATTATTATACGCCTATATACACGCGTACACACGCGCGCACGGTGTGTATGCTAATGCAAAATGTTTTCATCTTCGTCATTTGTCCTCCGCGGCGCAAGCAGAGAAAAACGACGAGAGGCAAAACCATCCGGATTCCTCTCATTCGTAGAAAAATATCTTATAATGCAATGGAAAGAAATAACAAACGCTCGTTTCGTTCCGCAATAATGATAAAAGGCGAAGGAGATAAATAGATAAAACGCAGAACTTTGCAATTTTTTAAATAAAATATTTCGATTGTGAAATTTTATTACGTTTCTTTTTGTTTACGAAGATCTTTTTTTTTCTTTTTTATACAGCTTGATTTATTACGAAGGTTACGAAGGTTAATTAGAGATCGTACAGTAATTATAAAGATAAAAATGAGAGGAATTTTAAGATAATATTTGGCAAGATTGGTAAAATTTTTGAAAAATTATAAAATGTGGGAGGATTTTCTTTTATGCAGATCGAAAAGTTTCGAAATTTTGAAATTTATTATTTTGGGAAAAGTAGGATGTAGGGGGTGAGTGAGTGGGTTACGAAAATTATTTATTAAGAAAAAAGGAGAGGAATTGTAGGATTAAATTTGGAAAGATTGGTAAAATTATGAAAAATGTGGGAGGATTTTGTTTTATGCAGATCGAAGAGTTTCGAATTTTTGAAATATGTAATTTTGGGAAAAGTAGGATAGAGTGGATGGATTACGAAGGTTAATTAGAAATCGTGCAGTTAATTATTAAGACAAAAATAAGAGAAATTTTAGGATAACACATGGAAAAATTGGTATAAAATTTTGGAAAATGTGGAAGAATTTTGTTTTGTGTAGATCGAAGAGTTTAAAATTTTTTAAATATATAATTTTGGGAAAAGTAGGATAAAGGAGTGAGTGGATGGATTACGAAGAATAATTAGAGATCGTGCAGTTAATTATTAAGGCAAAAATGATAGGAATTGTAGGATAAAATTTGGAAAGATTTGTATAAAATTTTGGAAAATGTGGAAGAATTGTGTTTTACCATGCAGATCGAAGAGTTTCGAATTTTTGAAATGTGTAATTTTGGGAAAAGTAGGATAAAAGAGTGAGAAAAGGCGTGTACCACCCTCGAAGAATGCGTTTGCTAATTTGCCTCCCTCGAGCCTCAGTCGAGAGAACGTTCCCCCGCGGGTCCACCGTTGAAAAATCTATGCGGAACGTGGATACCGTAAAACCGGTCTTTCCACGATGCCTTCGTACTGTTCTATCCATTATATAGATACGCGCGCGTACATTTATACGTCTAATACGTACGTTCGCGTTCACATGTGTATTTCTATCTCTGTTATTACCGATCCTTATTCCCTCTTTCGTTTCTATCCCGGAAATTGTGTACCAACTCCAAAGAATGGGAAAAAGAGAGAAAAATCACTTCGGACATTTCAAACTTCGAAAAGGGTCAAAAAGTCCCAACGCCAACGATTCCTGGTGCACTTTTTCTAATTTATTTTTTACGAGAAAGAGATTCGTTAACCATCGGAAAATAATGTACAATATACCATATATGTGTGTCACGAGAAGCGAATTTTATCGAATCAGGAATTTTCTATATTTTTTTTAAATTATTTAAATAAGCATTTGCTCCTGGTTCAATAGAAAAAAATATTTTTTATCTTATCTCATATCTTATCATTTCTTAATAAATACTCAGTCGATTACTTTCCTATTCTAAAAAGCATATATACTTTTCTCTATATCGTTAGCATTCCTTGAATACCGAGCATATATACCAATTTTACAAAATTGATTTTTTCCTTGATAAGGTTTTGTAAAACGTGAAAAGTGTCAGGTAGATAAATCGACAAAGGAAGACCGTCAAATCGTTCAGAAAAAAAAGCCAAGCGAGTATGCAATTTCTTCCGAGCGTTTCGGATCATATAATTCGAACCTCTCCTGATCGAGTATAACTTTTAACGATTCATAAATATTATTATTTAAATATTATTCGGTAGGACGAAAGCTAGCTGGCATCCAACTGGTCTAAAATATAAAATTTCGAGTTGAAACCTTATGAGCCCTGGCAGCCCTTGACCCCGGCCGCGCTATTTTTTTCTCCCTTCTCCGGAGATGAAAAAAAAATACCGTCTCATATACGAATGCGTATTATGCATTATTTTTTTCGTGCATATGAATATATTCATGCGTACAACTTTCGTATGGGAGAAAAAAATGTTACTCCTTTTTTCTCTCTTCTGCTTTCCTGGTCTGTCGCGTTCTTTCGCATGCAGATTTGCGCAATCCGTGGACACGTTTCATCGCGGAAGAGAAGAAAAGGGAGGAGAGGGAAGAAAGCGAGACGACACGTGGAATATAATATTATACGAGGCCGATATGAATAATGGAAAGTGGAGGGGAAGGCGAGAGTTATTACATATAATTTATCATTCTAAGAAGCGCAGCTCGTCCCCGTTGATACAGGTCCAATTGCGAGAATCTTCCCGAACCCTCGAACTTCGACAATAACCAAATTACAAACTCCAAAACGTATCTCCCAATCTTGCATGCACTTTGAAAAATCATCAGTACAATCCCGTTCAAGAGTTTCGTATCTTATTTTATACGAAATTTTATTACAATTAATATTATATAATAATAAAAATCATTTTGATTATACTTTCGTCGTCGCACCCTCGATTTTGAACAAATATTTCGCGACATTAAATTTTCAAAAAATTTGAAAAAAAATCACGATTTTACGCTTATTATATTCATCTTGGTCGAAGTCTTTAATACATATACTCGCGTTTTGAAGTTCGGACGATAAATCAATTTTCACGGGGTAGCCTGTACTCGAGCCTTCGAGTTAATGCAAAATCGCGCTAATGCGCGTACACGCATGCAACAACCGAGAAAACGAGCAGGAGGAGGAGAGACGAGCCTGAGCATGAAAGATGCCAGCGGACATTTGATATCACGAAATCAGTCACGCTGGCTTTAATTAATTAATCGCTTCGCTACACAACACGCTATTTTCTTCTATGAAAATAATTAAATAAACAAAAAAAAACATTTTCTGGTAACTATATAATTATAATTATTCAACGCCACCAATAATTTTCTCACGTTTGACAAAAAGATTTTTAATATGTAAAAACCATCTTTTATTTCTAAATATAAACTAAAAAATGTTATCGATAATTAAAAGATAATATATCTTATATTTATTTGTATAGCATTTCTTACATACATAAAAATGTATGTTTGAAAAATTCAAAATGCTTAGTAAAAATACCATAATAAATGACCATTTCATGAGTTTTATTGCAAACGTCAATAGGCAAGGATGCTTAAGAGTTTTAAAATTGAAAAAAATTTTTTTTTGGACAGATATAATTATCATTATTATTAGTTCAATGAAAATAATTCTAAATGGGAAAAATATGAGACAAAACTTGCGTCCTTTTATTACGGACTGTTCGAAATCAGGCGAGATACCTGACCAATGAAAAATTCTAAAAGAAACACATCGCGTGTTTTTATGTAGGTTAGAATGTGGGTGGATCGCTATACTTCGAACCTACAATCTTTCCATCTCCTTGCTCCTATTCCATCTCCAATTTAATGGCTCACAATTTGTATTTTTTATATTTATTTTTTTTCGTGAATTTTAGTTAAGTGCAGACACGCGTGCACAATTTGAAGAAAAAAGAAACGACGAGTATTGCGCGGCCATTAATCCACGTTTTGTTTAGCGATACATTGTTAGATATCCCGCCTACAGCGCGCACGTTCCCAATACGCCGAGTGAAAGTTCACGAGTCTCTACGTGTACTAAAGATTTTACGAAATACCTCGATTACTATTTTTCGTTGACCCTTTTTCGTTCACGCAAAAAAAAAAACGTTTTTGGTACATTTTTACTTTTATATTTTTTATTTTTAACATTTATTTATATTCTCGCTTTGAATATTTTTCTCGGTGGTCTCAGACGAGGGAATGCGTGATTTTTTTTTCAACTCGAGGCCTGTCCATTCCGCGATATGCGAGGTCGAAAAAAAAGGATTCTCTATTCATCCGTGCACTTTTTGTTTTTGCTGCAATAAAGCGTGCGGAACCCTCGAGGAATGGCTCTCGCGGGCTCGCGCCATTACGCAATTATAACGTAACGCATGAGGAAAATGTAGGAAGCTCGAGAGCAGAGCCTTCTGCCCCTCCTCTTAATTAACCCTTCATACATTGAGCCACCGCGCTCTGCTTCAATAACAATTTAATATTTATTTAAATTCTTCGCATTTTTTTCACTCTGTTCGTCTACTTCCTTCTTGGCTTCCTACGTCCCTATTCTTCAATAAAACATTTAATATCTGTTCGAATTCTTCACATTTTTTCTATCGTTTAATAATCTTGTTATATTCGAAAGCGAGAATTACTCGACAAATTTTTGCTAACTTCGACCTTGCGCCTTTTTTTTCTTTACCGAAGAGTCAAAATTCGCTGACTCCACGCTGTTTTTTTTTGTTCGCCTCCTCAAACACGAGTACCGAACTGTTTGTCGTACGCCTGTTCCTATTTCTTTTTTTTCCCCGAAATTTCGTGGCTTGTTTGGTCTCACACGAGGGACCCCGTTTTGCTCCTTCGGGATACGAGCGGGCAGCGAGCGACGTGTCGTGTAAAACGAAAAGCGACGAGAGAGCGGGGGGGAAAGGTTGACGAGTGACATGCACACGCGCGCCAACTCCACATACGAACGAAACGAGACAGCGGGCGGTCAACTTTCCGCTGGAATGTGCGGTCAGTATTCCCCACATGGGTTTTCTTACGAATACATCTATAATGCGAGTTCACGCATGTATACCGGGTGTCCCGAGTGTGAAAGTTGCGCTAGCCGTTTAAAAAGTTAAGAGACGCGCGGACGACGAGATTCCGAAGCGAAAAGTCTTTGTGCGTTTCTCGATCCGACAAAAACTCGCGAAGTTACGGCCGAATGAAGCCGCGCGCTCCGGATTGGTGGAGCGTCGAACGCGAATAACTCGTCGGGAAGGCGTCGGAGCGAGAAGTGCCCGAAGACTTTTCGTCTCGAAATCGCGCGACGGATCTGAATCTTCGCTGTCGGGAGCGGAACTTCGGGACACCCGATACGTGATCGGACGAGGGAACGAGAGCGTGCATTATATTGAGTGGAACACGCCTCCTGGCTCATGGACTCGTAAATGTACTGCTACTGACATTACCAGTACTCAACGGATCGAGTACCGAGTCTTCGAGACGGGAGAAATAAGTACGGAGCGAGAGAGAAAACGAGGGGGAGAGAGAGAGAGGGAGATTACAGAACGATTTATTCGACCTGGTACCAGAAACGCACCGCATGCTCACGTTGTAGCGATCTAATCAAGGATTTATGTTTTCGGATACAGACCATGGAGCAGATTATCCATTTTTCCCAATACGTTTTATTCACGGGCGCAGACTGAAAAATCGAAAAAAGGACCAAAATTTTTACATATCGCATATACGCTCGTTGGAAACTGATGTTATAGGACGGCCTCTCGCCTATCGAGTCCATTCCCCATCTGCGGTGCAACAATAATAAAAATAATAAAATAATTTATCTCAGCGCGACTCCTCGTGTGGGCCGGTACGACATTTGGCTGTGGATACATTTTTCAATGGCGATATGACGCGCGCCGTTGAAACGACGACAGACGAGAACTCTCGCGGGCCATGATAACGAGAGAAGGAGAAAAATAATAATGAAAGGGGCACGAGAGGATGAGAGAAAAAATGGCGCTTAAGTGTCGTAAAACGAAGAGTGCTGTCGCGACCGAGGGGGCGAGAAAGATTCGGTTATAAAACATTATTCTTCTCTCCTTATCGCTCACCCGAGCGGCTCTCTCTGTAACACGAGAATCGCTAAAAGATTTTCGGGGGAAAAGAAAAAACGACAAGATTCCATTACAACTTTACGGATTTATTTCATGATTATTCAAATGAAGTCGGTTCTTTGGAGTCAAGTTAATGATTTGATCAAAAATATATGCAGTTTACGCTATACTTGTATTTAAAAATCATACTATAGTGATTGTGTAATAACTTGTAATGGTTCGTGTTCGTGAGTAACAATTTATTTGTAAAGTATTGAGAAGAATGAAAATTGAAAAAATTTTGAGAAAAAAATTTTTATAATTTGTTGCCAAGTGTCAGTATATTTTTTCATAAACTCTATGAAAACTCTATACGGTTCGTCTCCGCATACAACACCGTGTATATAACCCACAAAGAAGCTAGATTAAAACATTTATTTAAAAATTTTAAAAAATCCTGAATTTCGCAAAAATTTTAGATACAAGTTTTATTAATCGAGTTATTTGGCTACAAAAAAATTAAGTAATAAGTTTTCATAATTCTGATCGAATTCAAAATTTGCGCAAATATTTCTTAATCGTGCGTAAAATGAATTTCATATTTTTGACGATTTTCGACGTAACGCGCGAACGGCCTTAAATCAACCTCGCCCCTTTCGTAATATATTGAAAAATGCGAGGAGAAATGTGGAGGGGAGAAAGGAAGAGTTGGAGAGGAGGAGAAAAAATGGAGGAAGTCGAGCGAGGTAAAAGCGATCAGAGTTGGCCAGTTGGTGCACTCGCTATTTGCACTTTTCCCGCTCCCACCCTCCCCCCCCCCTCCTCTCTCTCTCTTGATCTTTTTTCCCCTCTTCGTCTCGGTGATGCATTCTCCGGAGATTCTCTTCGAGTTTATTCTCTCTCATCCTCCGGTCTTTCGTTCCACACCGAGCAATCATAAAACCTTCTCGATACGGGGCATTCCCGACCGAATACTTTATTCTCGAATATGAATGCGACCTACGGGCAATTTCATGCAAAATATATATTTCATAGAAAAAAAAGTCTTTCTCTGCAAAAGATAGAAAAAGGATTTAAAAATCGAGAGAAAGATGCAAAAAATCTGGCCTTTTGTTTTTTTTCTGTTTCGAAATGCTAATTTTTCGTCTAAATTTTGCAGGAGAGGCCTCGCACCGGCGAGCCATAATTACGGAGTGTGTATATAAAAGAAACCGAGCGAATAGCTCGAATATCGAGAAATATATATATGTACGGCAGAAGTTTGTTAAATTCAAGAGAAATGTACCAACCGGTTGGGTAACTTTGATCTGCATATCGTAACAAATACAAAAACCCGTATGAACACAATTACGCGGCCTCGCCTGATTGCCGTGAAAATTTTTCAAGGGCTCGCGGTAACGCGCTCATTTCGCTTTAATTTTGTCATTCTCGGTGCCGAGGGGAAAAAAAGGAAGGATTTTTCCGCAACACCGAGAGACACGTCACGATAATCCCAGTCCTTTTTCATACTCGTTCCGTTATGATAATCGTCGTTATTATTTATTTTATTATCGCAGCTTCTCGAACAAGCGTTCTCTAATTTTTTCACGCTTCTCACACCGAGAGCTCCGTAATATTCTTATGCTCTGCTTCTCATTTGTCAAATGCGCTCGCCACGGAAACGCGAGATACTCCGTTTCGCGTTTGCCATTAACTTTGACCCATTTTTTTCATTATCCCAATTTTTTTGCAATTTCATTCCACTCGGTTTTTCTTACGATCGTGTATATATGTTAACATTTTTTTTATATCCAGAAAAAAATTCTGCACGCACGATTTCTTACGCAATTCGTTCTGAAAAGCTGACTTGCATGCAACTGTCCAATGACATGTCGCAAATGAAGAGAGAATAATGGAGGTATCCAATTGCAGGTTTTTTTCCAATAATCCTGGTACAACATTTATTTTTGCATCCTCTCCGCGCTCCCCGACTCGAATTACGCTCACTTCGTTATCTTCGTTGTCATAATTTTGCTTTTGTATGCCCTGCTCGTATTGCAAAAAAGAAAACGAAATGCGTCAGCGTATAAAAAAATAATCTAATGGAATATCGCTGAAAAAGTTGTTGAAAAAGACAGATATTATTTTTCGCAGAAAGTACATTTCATAGGGAAAAAGAGGTCAAGGTTTTCTGGAAGCGAGAAAAAAAAGAGCGGATCTCGCGATGAAGATGAGACAGCTGGGAGACAATCGAGACGTGGAAAAAAGTGAAAAATGAGAGAAAAGGCGAGGGGACATATCGCACGGTCGGTCAGCCGAGCGAGACCGCGCGTAGACAAAACGGGACCGGAAGTCAGGCCGGGGACGCCTGACGCGCGTGTCGTTTGCGGAGCCGAGGCGAGAAACGCGACGTTTTCGAGCCTCTCGGCTCGTCACTCGGGCGACGTCCCTTTTTTTCCCTCCCGCCGAGTATATCCGAGGAAAAAACGAAAATACGAAGAAACCATCAGCATCTTCGACAAACAGTCGACTCGTTGAGCTCGCCACGAGGATATAAAAAAAAAGTGAAAAGGAACACCCACAAAGTTCACTCTTGTTTCGTGCTAACGCTCGAGCATTCAATTAAGAGTCGAAGAAAAAGAGAGAGAGAGAGGGGGGGGGAAATGATGCACAATGACGCATCTGTGCATTTTCTTTCCTCTCGCGATTCGAGAAACAGAGTCGAGCATTGTGAGTGGAAATCTCGGCCGTATTCGTCTTATTTATCGCCCTTTCGTTATTGATGCTTTTTTATTGGCCAGCTTCGACGGCCAGTCAAATTTCGAGGGAACGAAACTCGAATGATTTATCGGGCCCGAGATAGCCCGGGCTCTCGAGCGTAACAGACGTTTTCTACGCGTGTAAATACGCGTGCCGGTGGTGAGAAATGAAACGTCGCCCGCCCGGCGAATGAAATATTCGAAATTATTTTCGAACTGAAATAATGGACAGACGAACGACCAGAAATGAGGAATAGCGATTATTAATTTGGAGTTCCGACGACGAGATTTATTGTTACGAGGCTCTGACTGATAGAAATTATTATTCAAAGATTTCCATCCTTGAAAAAAAAAACACTTCTTCAACCCCGACTGTTTTTAAGGGATAAAAAATTGGCTCCCCAAGAATTTGATGAAAAATTTGAAAATATCCATTTCACGAAATCTTAATTGAGACATGAAACGAAGAATGAAAAATTTTTACATCCTTTTCAAAATAATACAAAAAAAATTACATTAAAACATAAAATTACAATAAAAATACATTTTTATAAAACAAGTAATTAGCTTAAAAGAACTCATAAAAAATTGAGAGTGATATTTATTTTATAAATGTCATGATTGAGACGCTAGACAATAATTGATTTTTCAAATAATTTTAGTTAAACCCTGACTTATTTTAGAGAAATTATTTTTTGATAAAGATATTTGTGAAAAATGAAAAATATAATGTTTAAATTGTTGCGAAGTTGAAGCGATAAAAATGTTCTTGAAAGAAAATCATCTCGTCACGACGCGTCCTTTGAGAAGAAAAAGTATGCAATAAAAGCCGCAGAGAGTTTATTTGCGTTACGACTGTATAATGCACCCTCGGAATTGTTCTTTAGCGTGATGTTATTGCGCGGGAGAAGATTAACAGAAGCCTCGGATACGAGAGGATCCGAAAGAGACCGCGAAGTGGCAATTTTGTCAGCGCAGTCTCTCCCCCTCCCACCTTTGTTACGTAATTTTTTCCGTTCTTGCAAATCTCCTCAGTAAACTACAAACTATACGTCGTGCATAAATCATTTTTATTTTACCAGAAATTAGATTTTAATCAATTTTAAAACTGAAATCTCTAAATTTTGTCAAATCTGAATTCGCGATTTTTTTACACAAATTATATAAAATTGGCTCATTTTTCGAATCGATACTGGTTTCGAATTAACGTTTGAAAAAGGTTTTGAAAAAAAAAAGATATCAGATTCATCGTCACACCAATTTTCGTCTCGTCTGACTCTCGGAACCGTAAAAAATGCACGATATGCCTGGAAAAAAAGGATTCTCGTTCTACGCTCGTTTCTCACCGTTTCGGAACACGTGTGATCTCTCGCGCACGAAATTACCGGGATCGTCCTTTTGTTGTTCACGTGGTAATTCAATCAAAGTGTGCAATCTCACAATGAGGCTAAAAAATTCGAAATAAGAGAGAGGAACAAATTTGACAATGAGAAAGACGCGGAAAGAATAAAGGACCGAGGAAAAGAGAGATTCGATTAAAAAGTGGTGGGGTCGAGGGGTGAAGTAAAGGGGTTCTTCGTCCTTCGGAGCCTTTCGATGTGACGCAGCCAGAAAATACTGAAAGTTCAAAATAAAAGTTCAACCACTTTTATTCAAGAAAACGTGATTCAACTGACATTATTTTTTCTAACCAATAATTTCATTCTATCGCGTCCATATATTTTTTTTATTTAGAAATCGTCATTTCGACTTTTTCTCTTTTCATTTTTTCCTTTTTATTTATTTATTTTTTAAAAATATTTTTTGAAGTTATACATGTTTATTTAGAGTTGATATATTTATAATTTTCTGTATTTTTGGAGGTTTCAGAAATGTTTTGTTCCCAATTTTGAAATAACAAATTTTTTTTCTATAAACAATCTTATTTTATTCATTAATAATCCAATTGTACTGAATTTAAATGGAAAATAAATAATATATCTAGTGTGTATTAAAATCCAGTACACACCCATTTTACCTCTCGAACCGTAATACGTAAAGTCCATTCATGACAGGACGTTTCCCAGACTCCATTCCAGACGTCAATCTCCGGTAAGACGTCCATATGTGTCGACTAACCAGGTCATTCGAAAAATTGTTTCACAACACTCTTTACACTCGTTCGACATCTAACGAATATTGTTTCTTTTTTTGTTCCAGGTGAGTCAAACAAGTGTCAATAAAAGTTGGTCGCTGGACTGGTATGTTCAACATTAAAATATTTTCCAAAAAACAAAACAATCACTAATTAAGTCACACAAAAAAAAGGTATTTGTAATCACGAGACTTGGCATTGCAATGAAAAAATTAACTCGATCGTTTCGTGATGATTTGAACAATATATACGATATCGATCGATCTCCGACCGAGCGAAACAATAATTATTTGAGAAAACGTAATGGCTCGCTGGGTAGAAGAAAAATTGATCAATAAATGTCTGGTCGTTATCACGTACTTCCTTAATTGTAAATTTTATCAGACATAATGAGAGAACGAGACGCTGGAATTTCTCCATGGGGGTATGAGAAGCGAGAAAGAGAAAAATAAAGAGACAGAGAGAAAGAGAGAAAGATAGGTAGCAAAGGCAACATAACTGTTTCGTCTAGTCACCTGACTCGAAACTCTTTGCGTAGCTCTTCGAGCTTCTTCATCTCCTCAGACTTCCTCCCGCGGTCTGGCGCGTCTTTTCCTCGGGAGAGGAGAGGAGCGCGACCGCGCATTCGTGCTCTCGGTCCATGAACGCGCGGTCTGGTCCTCTCCACGGTCAATGGAGCACCGACCTAGGCCTCACCGATTCGTCTTGGAATTATAACCGTGCATTGCTTCACGCCCAGACAACTTCCGCAATGAGATCGTAAAATGAATGAAAATAAAAGTGTGATTACAAACGGGGAAAAAGGGGACAAAAAATGAAAGCTACCTTCCTGGGCATATCTAAACGATTCGGTAATAATCTGCTCTCTCTCTCTCTGTCTCCTTTTCTCTTTTTTTTCTCTTGCGTAATCCAATTATCACGGAGAAGTACTTTAATTAAATTTTTTTGTCATAATCACCCTTTTATTAACCCGATTTGGTTGAGATTGAGCAAAGATATCGCCATGTGAACTTTTGAGATCTTAAGACTTTCCTTATCTTGAATATCAGGCTGGAAAATCTCGAATACGACAATAAATTTTTCCATGCTGTTCATTTTTATTGTAAACTTAACTTGTATATTTTATAACGTGAACAAAACTTATTATAGCATAGTAATAATTTCAATCATTTTTAGTATTCGTTAAGTGGATTCACCCTCGAGTTGAATGTTAAATTTTTCGGTGATTCTAAAACAATTATTTCTTTGTATACAGAAGATCTGAAAACAATTTCTCACGCGTTTTTAGACCTCGACTAAATCATTGAATTTTTTTTCTCTCCCCGGAGTTGTGCCGAATTTAAATTAGATCTCGGGACGACGTAAGACCCCGCGCTGGGTTTGCGCTTTGTTTCCTGCTCTTTGATAGTTTCCCTGGTCTCCGGCGGGCTCGATGAGTCGTTCCCGACGAAATTCCCATGACTATAATCCTATACGGAGCGAGAAAACCCTCTCACTGTGCACCGGAAATAGAATTATGATTCGTATTCCTCTCCTCCTTTTTTTCGCTCGTTCTTTTTTTTTCATCGCGTATTTTGCCCGACTCGTTTGCATTTTTTACAATAATTTGATAGGAATTAATTAAAAATTTGACAAATCTCGTGACATTTGAATGGGAGGAAATTAAACAACTACAATTTTGTTTTCATTTTCATTTTTGACATTTTATTATTGTTTTCTTTTTTTTTTAATGAGATCATTTCTTTTTCGAGTAAAAAATTGTAGCATTAAAGTCGCAAGTCCGCTGTTTCTTACCGTGACGGTCGTGGACAAGTCCAATTAAGATCCCGTTTAAATTCGCGGTACAATCTCGATTGCTCTCTCTTCGTCTCGTTCTACGTGCCTTTTTGGAGCACACACGAGCGAGACGGGGAAAAAACACGTCTCTCGGACACTTTTCTCAGCCTCCCGTTCATTTTCTACCTTTTTTTCATCTTTATTATTTTTCTTATTTCTCGTTGCGAGGATTCTCGAAAGGAGAATGACTCAACGCGACGTCGCGAGGGTGGCAGGGCTTTCAAGACTAATGCAGCAAAACAATTTTCTCGAATACGTGCGACAAAGTTTTTAAAAAAAAGTACAGAGCGCGTTTTCTATAGAGCCGCTTATTCCCCATTTTATCGCTCGAGCGCTTCCCGGAAAATTAAAAAAATTGATCCAAATATCAGTTTTTTGGCTTGTTCAATATAAATTCTTGAATTACGCACTGAATATAAAAATAATTTTCGTTATCTACGGGAAATTATTACACCTTGAAGATTTTTGAAAAAATGTAAAGGGGTTTAAAGATTCGCAAACATTTTTGAATTGTTTTTTCCCTATTGTAAGAGCATATTCGATCGGAAATTTCCTGTAGATAACAAAAATGTTACTTATTCGGACCGAAATTTAAGAATTTATATTGAAAATTTAAAAAACTGATAAAAATGTAAAATTTTATGTAATTCAACAAACAGACTGGATTTTTATTTTCTCGAAACACAATTTTATCACTCTTACTTTATTAAAAATAAATATAAGAAAATTTTTTTAAAAATATTACACGTAGTATACAAAAATGTATAATATAAAATAAAACAAATACACGTAACATCAAATATTTCGTATTATACAAAGATTTATCGAAATTTAAACCTAAATTGAATAAATTTTTTCGCGGTTTAACAAAGCGAGTCTAAATTCTCTCTCTGCTCGTCATCTCTTGTTTAATTTTTCGCGAACGTTGACCCGATCGTTTGCCCCGTCCTCATCTCGCGAACTTTTCGAGAGCACACGCGAGAAGTGATGACATCGTAGAAAAGAGAATAAAGAAGGAGAATAAACGTTTCTGCAATCTCCGCAACTTCGCCCGTCTACCCGATAACAGTTGCGCCCGAGAAATGTTTCTCTTCGATATGAAAATCTTAAGTTATCTGCGCTTCTATTATCGATGTCGTTAGCGAGAAAACAAATTCCACACGTGAAAGTTGAGAATAAAAAAAAGCAATTAACCCAAATTCAATCGCGAAGTATTTTCATTCCCGTAACGAAAGAAAGAGAATAACAGAGCGCCATTAATTTTTTTTCTATATCTATTCTCTTCGATTATTTGGTAGCTTGGAAAAAAATCAAGAGAATTTATTTTTGTATTCGACCACCCAGGTGCATTTCGTTTTTTTTATTCGTCTCCTTACGCGAGAAAAAAAAACAATAAAAATAGGGCGCTGAAGACGATTCAGCAGGAAAAAAGGACGAGGGAAAAAAAAACAGAAGAAGAAACAGAAATATGCACAATAGTCAGGGGTCTCGTGGGTTCTCGAAACTCTCTTCGTTCTTCCTTGTCCTAATCGTTGATTAATTGCCACCCAGAGAAGAAGAGCCGTCTGCCTCTTAAAAAATATCATATCGTGAAAAATGGCTGGCGTGCTGCGAAGCCAAAAAAAAGAACCTTCTTTCTTTTCGAATACATTAAAATCATAACTATTCGTAAGAAAATCGTGAACGTACGATGTACTCGATCAGAAAAAAATATAAAAATACAAAGAGACACATAAAAAGTCCAAAAATCTGTAAAAATCTTCAGTGACGAAAAAATGTTTAATTAATATAAATTTACGAGCCAGTATAAAGTGCTTTGGAGAAAATCGAATCTTCGGACGACGGTCAAAAATCGTTATTTTGTCAGTGGAAAATTTATTTCTGTCGCGCTCGGGTTCATTTCATTTTCTTTTTGTATTTTTAATGTATTTTTTTTGTTGAAAAAGTAGGTCCGGAGCACTCGGTTTTCGACACTTTCGTTTATATTTATCGAGTCGTTAGCCCTACATATTTTTGTGTACGTAGAGATCGGTTTGTGTTGGTGGTCCGTGAGGCTCGTAGGAGCCAGACGTTCTCGAATGTATGCAAGCTCGAAGTCTATACTTGGCATCTCCGCTGCCGGCCGCACTCCACTGCGGAACAGTTTCTCAAAGGTCCTCGAGTGCATCGTGTCTCCTCTCGCTCTCCACGGATCAATTTTCACGCATCTTCCGACCACTCGAAAATTGCACGAAAAAAAAGAGAAAAAAAGAACTAGAAAAACCCACTTCTGACTCTTGTTCCTTGCCGACGACAATTCGTGCGTGGAATATTGAAAAAAAAGAAAAACAATCGTGACAAGTGGACAAACCGATAAAATCACTCGTGTGGAATTTCGAAAACACCTATTTCGTGCCCGAGAACGAGAATCGTTGTGACATTTTTTTTTTAATTATTTTGAGTATAGGTCTTAGACTCGGTTTTAATTTCTTATACGTTTCGTTATCTAATCTAGTTCTTTGACACATGAATGACGAAAGTATTCGTGTCTCGTGTTACGTTGTACTGCCAAGGGCCAGGCCCAGGAGCAACGACAGTTTCTACGAGTTTGAGAATGTTGAGTCCAAACGAGGATGTGGTACAGTGATGTGGTTCAAATATTACAGAGGATATTACGACGTGAGAAAGTGCCAACTGGACTCGGTGAGATTCAGACCAATTACTCCTAATAATTAAAATAAAACAAGCATTTACTACACATTACTTTAATTAAATACTATACCATATATTTCAAAAAAGGACAATTTTTTTTTAATTTAAAGAAAAATAACATTCTTGTCAATTTTTTTAAAATATATTTTTCTTCATTCTTATTTAGAATAAAAATATTTTATTTCAAAATTTGTGCAGCCAAAAAATTGAATGAGAAATTTAAAATAAAGAATGTCTTTTTTTGAAGGATTTTGGCACAAAGCATGAATGACGGGTCTTGTTTCTCGTATCTCGAATGCAGTTTTCTTCTTCTTGGATGGGCTCAAGTCATCCGTTTATTTCGACATAGAAATCCGGCCTCCTCATATTTTTTTCCTTGGTTCTTTTCCTCCCGTCCGAGCCCTCGCTCCCGACTTCCCCAGACACGTTTCTCCTCTCGTCTCTCCTCCAATCCGTCCGTTCCACATCCAATACGCCCTTCTATTTTGGCGCTTTATTCCTTTATTTCTTTTTGCAAACGAAATTAGCCGATCTCGAGACTCTGTACACGAGATAAAAATGGCTACCGGCAAGAGTATCCGGTTACGAAATCGAAAAATTTGACAAACAGGATCTCATACGATCACCTTCCGAAAAACGAAACTCACCCCTGAAAATTAGCGAAAAAAGACAAGTTTTTATAGAGTGATGGTTATATATGAATGATTTGATAGCAAAAATTAAATAAATTTAAATCATATTGTTTCTGCGAAAAATCAAAGAGTGTGCTCTAAATTTTGAGCATCGAAATATCGTTTTTATTATTATTATTTTTTTTATTATTGAAGTTTAAAACACAAGACTGAACAGCCTCGAAATTCCGTTAAAAGTCATTTAGCAGCTACGATGCCATTAATTCTTTCGTCTCCTCTTTCATTCGTACTGACGAGAGACATAACTGTCTTAACGTTTAAAAATTCTTAATCTATGTATCTCGGACGAGTATATTATTTTCAAAAAATCATTTATCGCTGCATCGCGACAACTATTTTCAATTTATCAAAACAAATCGTTATCCACAATTGATAAAAAAAAATGAAAAATTTCTTGTTATAGAATATTCAGAACTGTTTTTGAAAATTACATTTTTCTCAGATCATCAGGAATAATAATTGGATCTAAATTTATCTTGTTTGATAAAAAAAAAGTGTAAAAAAATTTAGGTCAAAAATGGGGTGGAAAAAGGAACACAAATCCGTCTTGTCTACGTCAAAACAGAAACTGACCCATAATAGTTTCAAAAATGGTCAACAGAGAGCGCACTCATTACCGAAATTGATTCTGGCCTTCCGAAATTTTTCTCGGGTCATTCAGTTTTTCCCTTCGAGCGATTTCGGACCTGGAAAATCGGCGCGAGTGCAAACCTCCTCTGTCGCTCATTAGTGTTCCATTTTCGGTGTTTTTCTTCTTGAAATATTTCAAAAAGCCGGGTGATCTTCGTCGTAACGCCGGGATGAGAAAGGGACCGAGTTTTCATGGGATAACGCGCTCATTCGTTTCGCCCATTTCGGCATCGAATTTTCGGACAAAGTGAAAGCGATATTTCGCAGTTTTGTGCTTATTTCTCGCCGGACTAAAAGCTCCGCGGTGCAAAATGTGTTTCCGTGGATTGGCCAATTGTTTGGTCGCGACGGGAAAAATAATAGTCTCGAAGTTCCGGAGAACTCGAAAGCGAAATCGATTCTCCGAGAAATCGTTCCTCCAGGTGAGAGAATAAAATAAATCTACGTCGGGCCAGAAACGACCTTTCTTTATTCTCTTGCAAATTAGCCTAAAGGCTGAGATTTGCATTTTTATTCCATTTTGACTTTCACATTTTTTTTTCATCTCTCCAGATGTATTTTTTTGCGAAATTTATTAATGGAAGTGTCATCCGAACGAATTTATGTACCCATCAATTTTGATCGACAGCGACATTAAAACTGATCATTGCAGTTTATATTTTTCATCTACATATAGTTTATTAAAAATAATTAATTATCAGGACAGGCTGAAAAAACACGAATTTTTTTTTAGTAAGGATTAATTAGAGTAGTTCGAAAAACAGTGACAAGTGACTAAATTCTTGACATATTCTTTCGAAATACGTGAAGAACTATTGTGTCGAATAATTTGAAAATAATGATTCATTGGATGAGTTATCGGACTCTGATGAATTCTTGGAACTTTAATACATTAATACATTAGCTTATATGGGCTATTTGAATATTTGCCCTGATGAACATAAACAGAGAATGGTGAAATTACTGTCAAACCATTCTAAGAGGTACTTAGGTATAGATTTACTTAAAAAATTGTGCAAATTTGACACATATAATTTTTTTTTATTTTAAAGAGTTTCTATCATAGCTATCAAAATATGTTTTTACAGTTTTTACTATTTTTACTATTTTAACTGTTTCTGTTCACAAGATATTTCAATTGCAAGAAAATTGTCGAAAAGAATTCCCGACCGGAAACTGGCACCAGTGAGCTTCACCGATTCGCGGGATTTTATATATAATCTCATTGCGCCGCGAGTGTGTCAATGCACCTATACATTTTGTCCCTGCAACTCTTACGCGTATATATTTATACCACTGCATACAAGGTGTCCTAAAATAACATATTTAAAAAGTGCAAAAGTATATAAAACTCGTTTTACTAGCAAATTATAATAAAATTACATACGTACAAATAAAATAAGAGCAATATTTGTTGGTTGGTCATATTTTCTGATTCTTTTCAATGCGACATTTCGCTTTGAATGAATTTCGCGATGTCTCGTTTTTTGGACACCCGTTGCATCGAGTATGTGTGCATGTGTATACGGAATTTTGGCACGTGGTCAAAAAACATAGTCTGCGAATGTCCGGCGGGATGATATTCTAGATTCTGGGAAAGCGCGATACGGAGCCGGGAAGAGCTCGGTCCGCGCGAAACGGACGCGCCAAAGTTTGAACGTTTGAAGTTATTTTGGAAAAGTGGGCTGGTGCATCGACCGACGTTCTCATGTCGCACGTGAACTTTCTTTGACCCTTTCCAAGCTTTTAGTATTATTTTTTTTTCTTCATTTATCAAAGCACAATTCAATTATTTACAACTGAAAATTTTTATTTATTTATTCCTGTTTTTTTTCTTTACTATACTTAAAAATTACTTTAATCGATGATGAAAATTATTGTCTCTTAGTTGTGTATATGATTTATATTTTTATGATAAATAATTTTGAACGACTATCAACATAAGTATTTCTAGGAATCATTTGAAGAAAATAGCTCAATAAATATTTTAATGTTATTTAAGAGCATAAAATCTTTATTTGTGAAAAATCATGTTAGACCTACCACTGAGAGCAGAAATATATCCTCCAGCACCTGTTTGCCATGCAACATTTGAGAAAATACGCCAAGGCTTTAAATATACATTGTATGAAAATAAAAATTCTCACCCTCCGGAGTATCATGAGGATAATCCGTCTGTCATCCAGAGGATTTATTTTTTCTCTCCTCATGTGAGTTTTCTTCCAGCATTCACACGAAAGTGTAAAATTTGGGTCACTAAAATCCCCGTAATCAGACACGACACGAAAAAAAATTTCTCCCAAAATCTTCGGTGTATTTTCATTGGTCAATGGAGAAATGGGAATTAACATATTAAATTTCAAGCTCTGCTCAAGTAAAAATGCTTTTTTTCTTGACATACGAATGTAATTGTCACAATTTCTTTTACGGTGTGCGAAGTTTGGGAAAAGAAGAAGAGTGAAAGTACGAAAGTGAGGAAGCGATTAAAACGTCTAGGCAAGATTTGAGACGATAATTCGGTGTCAAGAAGAATGAAAGTGCGCACTCGTTGAATTTGCTAGTCGCAGGGACAACAAACGAAAGAGAGCGTACCGCGGCGAGGAGCCAGACAGAATGAGAGAAAAAGGATGATGGTGTCGGTTACGTGTGTGTATAAAATCGAGAGCAGAGTTTAAACGGCGTTAGAGCCTGGCGTCGCATTCCTGCGATGACTAAGGGCTTGTCTCGGCGTACGCGCATGTTAACGTGCACACGCTCTCGTGCATCGGGGAGAGTTAAACAAGGTCGTTGTCGCGACCCTTCGTGATTCAGTCACGGGAAAAACGAGCGACAAATCCTCCAGCCCGCCGAGCTCTCTAGCCAAAACACTATCTCCCATCTCAACCGCAACTTAAGACCACTAAACAAATTTCAATTCCATTCTGGCGAGAGTCATACCTACCTCGAAATAAATTCATGCTAACTAAAAACCTTGAACATTTCACAAACTGGAAATAAGATGACTAGAAACAAATGTTGATCAAACTTCAAAAAATAATAACGCATAAAATAAAAACAAAATTGAAAAGTTCATTTACATGAAAATTAATAATGAAGAAGTAATTTCCGATCTTCAATTTCAGAATAATTCATCAAACAAATTTCAACTCAATAATGGAGAAAAAAAAACATCGACTCTATATTTTTTTCAAATAATTCATATTTTTATGAAATTCGAAATAAAAATGTATAAAGCCCAAAAATAAAAC
The DNA here is from genome assembly GCA_030522545.1 of Cremastinae sp. A BG-2022a. Classification (NCBI taxonomy): domain Eukaryota; kingdom Metazoa; phylum Arthropoda; class Insecta; order Hymenoptera; family Ichneumonidae; species Cremastinae sp. A BG-2022a. Next base: position 21,070 of record JAPYYW010001122.1, read on the forward strand.
GCAACATAGGGAAATCAATAATGAATAATCAAAATAATAAAATTTATGTAATTTGACTCCCACGATTTTAAACAGCATAAAAATTATTACGATGCACCGATTAATAGTTTGGTATTTGAAGCACTGAATTTTTTCTGAATCGTCCCACGGTTGTACAGGAATAAAAGTTTTATAAAAGTTGACGATAGGTGCGCGGACTTGGCAAGTTTTATTCTCGCAGTAAATCCACTCGTATACCGAACATCTTTATTATCGATCGGCCAATCAAATTGACCTCAGCGCATATAAACGTGCATCGGGTTTGTTCTCTTTTTTCCATCGCGAACGGAGCGTATCCATTAATTCTCGTCTCCTTTTTTTCAATTACTTTTCATCAAGACGTCGTCACGAGTCCTGATTAACATTTTACGACAATAAAAAAACGAATCCGGAAAAAAGCGGGGCATAAAAGTAATAATTGTCGGGCGCTTCGCCAACTCTGTATCAAGAATAAAAATATCTGGAGCAATCGGCAAAAAATGTTCACCTCCGCGCGATATTCTTTATTTTTCATCCGAACATATCGGAAAGCAAAAATATCTGGAAAGATGATGCCAAGAATTTGAACATATGCACATTTTTGTTCATTTCTTGTTCGTTTTTTGTTATTTATTTTGTAGCTAAGTATGTTTATTCTTAGCTAAATTAAAATTCATTTTTATTCAAAAGTGAAAATTGCGAGATTTTCTCGTAGACTATTTTTTATGCACATTTGCAAACTCATAAGGAGCTTCCTTCGATTTCAGTCTATAATGTTTGCTGAGTAGGTACATATCGCGCTACAAATCGAGACAACGATTTGTCTGTCTAATTATTTCTGAGTGATTTACAATTACCCGAAGCCCCAAGTATTGTGCTCTCCCTCTCTACTCGTCTCTATATTTTAACATATCTTTCTTCCAAAAAAAAAATAACACGCACGATGAAATAATTTTTCAAGAGAAATTTGTATTCAATCACAAAAAAGAAAATCATTCATAATTATCTTCATTTTAAAAAGTCGTAAACAAAAATTCAGAATTCAAAATCTAATAACCACAAAACAGTGCATCACGATATTTGACTTTGGCACTCTTATGAATCGACATACTTGAAATTTTCGAACTTGGCAATTTATTCGTAAATAACGTCCATCAATTGTTCTGACTTTTGGTTAGTCCGCGATGGGGATTACCTTAAAAATGTGTCCGAGCGATGAGTCGGAAAGAATGAATCGGGAGATTTTTCGAGGGTGATTTTCGCATCCGGCGACGAGGCGAGACGCATATATACTTTTTCGCGGCGCATTTGTCGCGATAAAGCGAGACGATGAGGATATTTTAACCGGACGGAAGGTTGCATGGGTTTAAATGGGTGTACGTATATATAGGAGGGATCCTGGGATCGTGTAGGAAAAATCGATGGACAGGAGCGAAATGGAGGTGGTAGTGGTAATGATACTGAAACTCCGGGGCTCGTTCCATCGTTGTGGTGGTTAACTACCGAGCTCCAAGGACATCAACTCCCTTGCGAGAACGCGATCGCGGCTGTGCGCTCGACGCGCGAGTTTCGCGCGAGAGACAACGAGAGAGCGAGCGAGAGAGAGCCTATCTCGAGATCTGCGCTCGCGGAGACGAGGACCGAGCGGGAAAAAAGAGGAGGGAGCGAAAAAAAGGAAGAAGAAGAAGAAGAAAAAAAAAAGCACCGAGAAGAAAAAGGAGGGAAACGTGTGTCGTGGATCCCAACACACATCTCATCTTTGCGCGTCTCTTATCTCTCCTCTCTCAAGTACCTCGTCATCTCATCTCGTATTTTATATGCAACCATGTCCGAGCCCTTAAAATACTTTCCTACTCCGCCGTCGTGTTGTTTGCGATGAAAAAAAAATCAACGTTATTGCCTTTTCACTTACTCGAGCGTTCATCGTTCCAGGCTACTAAAAATTAATTGATGCAAAATGAATAATTAATCGATCGAAGCGCGATGATGATCGTTCGATCGAGAATACGCGATAAAACGTCCGAAAATACGAAATCGGGGGAAAAACGATCGGAGTGTTGAATTTAAAAAGTAAATTCCGAGTAGGAGGATCGTTCAGGATCCCCAAGATGGTCCTGGAACGGGAGATCCGATCCGGGTGACGTAATCTTCATTACGAGAACGAGACAATCGTCGTATTTATGAATTTATCGCGATCGGCCTCGTTCATTCGTCGGGGCCCATTAAAAATATTCTTCACGTTTTATTCCTCGACGTGGGTGTCGCTTGGCCGAAAGCCTCGCCGACGAGAATCGTCCACGAAAAAATGGCGTCTTGGAATTTAATTTATCTTTCATTCAAATTTGTTTCGTTAATTTTGTTTCTTTTTTTCCTTCTCTTCTCGTACTTACATCGGCGTTAGTACTTTTTTGATTCTTCTTGCTCGGATATGTCGGTGAGAAAGCAATCGTCCCGCCGTTATCGACGAGAATCTTCGCGAGAATTCCCCTCCTTACATATTTCGCCTCTCGCAACACGGATTATTCCATTTTATTTTTTATCACCCGACTCGCAACATGCTGCTCGGAACATACGCGCAATGACACGGAATCCGTATGAAATTTCATTTAAAAACAAGCGGTGCTCATTTTTTTTCGTATTAGATGGAATAAATATTGTTTTATTGAAAATTTTCATATTCAAAGATTTAACGTTCGCCCATTAAATTTCCTAGAGGCACGAACATGACGGCGACTCGTGCGTGATTCTTTCTTGAGCATTGTACAATTTATTTGAAAAAAAAAATGCGGCTCGGGATAGGGGACGAGCGTGTGTGCGAGTGCGAGAGCCAAGAGAATAGTCGTGAGCAATCCGCGAGAGCTCGGAGAACGAGGCACTCCCATTCACCAAATTCCTTCCTTTCATCGGCACCGATTCTCCTTGGACGACAAACACGACTTTTAGATTCACTCGCTGCAGCTCTGTTACACACCGAATGCAGGCGAAAAAAAAATTATCGAGAGTCTCCACTCGACTTTGAACACAAACAAAAACATTTCACCGAAATAATCGAGATTAATATGCGAGCGTAAATTTTTACACAAAAATTTAGATTTTTTTACAAGAGAATTTTATACAAAAACATGTACTGTATTTTTTCATATATTTGTTTAGAAATTATGAAATTTTTAAATGTAGTTATTCTTATTTAGATCGATTATTGGTCGAAATTCCCAATCAGTACAAAAGAACATAATAAAAGATACAAAGAAAAAAAATGTTTTCGTGTAACATTTTTCGTATACAATTAAAAAATTCGTATAAAATGTTATCTTTGAGTGATTTTTTGGATGAAAAGTTGAAAAATCGGTAAATAGATTACAAAGTTCTACAAGTGGATTAGAGGATCGATAAATCATTTGCGAACTTATGCCTGACGATAAATCGCGAGCTACGATATAAGAATGCATTGCAAACACACCTTGCATTTATTCCCGATGACAAAACAGGTGCGATACGCGTGTACTATTAAAACGAGTAAATGGAAACGAGAACGAAGCATGACGAGGAATCTAGCGATAAATAAAAAAAAACCAAGTAATAACAGTCTTCGGATGTTTTGAAATTACGTTAATTTTTTGTAAAGCTCTTACAACACAGTTCTCAATCAATATTTATATACTCATTGAGATTGTGTTATACGAAAAAGAAAAAGATAAACGTAAATAATATTTTACAAACAGGAAATGTACCGAAAATCGAGAATGCAGTAAAAATTTCTGATAAAAATCACCGTGAGTGACGTCATTTACGCAGGAAATCGAAAGTCTTCAAAAAGCTATATTAGTCATCAAGAAAACCCGGAGATAATTTTTCAGCTCATTAGGCAAAATATTTTCTCACGAATTATCAATTTTTACGACCGTAGTCGCTTCGTCCACGTTTACAAAATTTTTTTTTTCGATTTCGATCTGCATCGCGCCATTTTTGATTTATTCCCTGCGAGCGCTCCAGAAATGTCAATTGTGGCGCTCTCACGTGTTGAGAGTCCTGTAATGATCGCACGGAATTATTATTATCATTATTATTATCCTGCTGAGAGTTATACAATGTTTCTCGCCAGGCAAATTACATCTCAATCCGAAGAGACCTCTTTTTTCGCGCCCAGATATAAGAGGAGCAAGAAAAAACAACACCTGTTACGCGCAGCCTTGAACGAAATTCTTCATGCGACGCCGTAATCGAATTCGCTGCCATAGGTCCATCACAACTATATATAAATTTTTCTCAATTAAAATTTCATTTATAGCAATTTCAAAAAACGTGAAAATAAATGCGAAATAAAAAGATAGGGCATTTTTTTCGTGAATTATCTGCTATACAGATCTTTCTCAATTTAGTTTTACAAAGTGCAAAGTGCTTGGACATAAAACAAAAAGAAAAGTAACGAATTGAGAGTATTTTCTTGTAAAATATTAAAAAAATTTATCCGGTTTGAATATTTATTAAAAAATTGTAAAAATATAAAAATTTGAGCGAATGAAAAAAAAAGATATTATTGTGAGAAAAAAATATCTCGGAGGAGAAGAAACTTTGAAATGTCATCAAGAAGACGTCGAGACTGCTGATTCGAGAAAGTTACTCGAAAGTAAAAGCCCGCTGTATCGCTCAGGGGGACATTCGTATATGCTTTCGTGTGAGAATCTTCTACGTGTATTGTACACGTAATATTTTATTCAAAAGCAAATTTAAAAAAATACATATATATAACTTGTAGAAAACGAATATATAAAGAAAATCACAAATATTCTGTAAAATATGGCTAATCGATGGAAACAAAATAACGTTTTAAATTTACGATGTTGTCGATTCTCACTTCCGGAATTAAAAATCATTCTAGGACCATCGATCGAAATTTTTATCTCGATCGTGTCTTTCCAAAATTTATTCTCTCATTAATTATAAGTCAGTTTATGTAAAAATCATGAGAAAAAAAATATTTTCACAAAAATGTCTTACATATCAATAATATTTTTCGAAAAATGAAAAAATAAGATCGAAAACGAACCACGCTGGCCAAGTTTGGAATGACATATTGCGAAAACATGTCGAAAAATGTCAGAACGAGACGATCGACATCTCACGTTGGTTTTGCGAATCGGAGCATTGGAAATCTGAATTAGTATCAGGAAAAAATGAGAATACGACGAGAGACGAGGCGCGTGAATCTCTTTTGTCTGCGTGATGAAAGCCGTGTTTGTCCGTTGTCTCCGGTATCAGGACGTCAAGAGCTCGCGGAGAGTTTTCGCCGAAGGCGCGTGCGCGCAGCTAGGTCAAGCGAAATTTTCAATCCGTTTCAGACCCGGTCAGGAAACCGACTGTTTCGGGTCGTGGGATCCTTATCATCCATTTCGTGTCAACAATTCGAAAAATTTATCTTCTTGTCAAGTCAAACTAAAATTTAGACCGTGATACCCTTATCGTACATTTTTATCATCCGATTTTTAAAATTCACCATTAAGCAATAAAGATAATGACAAGAATCTGGAAGACAAGTGCAGAAAGCTTTACCTGTCCTTTCCGATAACGTTTTCTCGTCGGTGACCACCGTGCGCGTTTCCATCTTATTATTCATGAATAATCGGTATCTCAGTGCCGAATTTTTCCGCAGTACGAAAAGAAAACGTCAAAAGTGCATGAATCACCGGAAGCCTATCTCGAAACTCTCTTATTTTTGCAGAAAAACGATAACAAGAAAGTAAACAGGATGATAACAAGAAAACAATTTCACATTTTCTCGACGCACAAGAGAACGAAAAATGTATTTATATCTTTTCCCTACATAAAACAATTTTCATTTTTAAAAAATAGTTGAATGACTAATTTATGAATATTTGGTTCATTTTAAACACTAATATTCAATAATTTTTGAAAATCTTTATAGTTTTTTAATATTTTGAATTAAAAAAAACTGTATCTATAAAAAGGCATTAAATTAAATATACTTATAATAAGTAAATAAATGTTTGATAACAATAATTGCAACAAAATCTTTTGTTTTTTTTACGTATAATACGTATTTCAATAAATATTTAAAATTTAGTCGCATAAAATATTTTTATACTTGAAAGACACTTAATTTTCTTCAGTCGACCATACATGCATTTCATCATACCTAAACAACAATATGTAGTTGATTTTAAACGAATTGAATTTATTCAATTTTTTTTTTTCTTGGTGTATCTTCTCGTCTGTTCATTATTTTCTCTTCATTTTTATCCATCAGGTGTATGGTCGTTTTTAAATTTGATCGTGTTTAAATTTCATCAATTTGCTGTTTAGGTGTGGCTCTGATTTGTTCACGCTCTGGACAAGCTCGCGACCCGGTCGAGTTCATGTAAAACGAAATTTCATGCGCGCGTTTTCTCTCTTCCTCTCCGGCACTCTCTTTCCGTATTGCTATAGTTGGTTTTGTAACTCTCGGTCATAACAGGTGTTTCCGTTGCGTCACACACCCCGCGTTCACGATTATTCATTTATTGCCCGAGCGCACTCCCGTTTGCCCGCGTGGAAAATTCAATGTGCGTTAAATGCTAAATGCATATTACCGAGCGTATTGGTACACGGGCTCGAGAGGAATAGCCCTCGAGGCGATCGAATTAATCTGGCTAATATGACGTACGAAAAAAATCACTCGATCGGCTCGCGCAGCGGGGATTACGTTTTTAATGACATGCACCCAGTGGGAAAAAAATCGATGTTGCGCAATCCCATAAAATAGGATGCTCGTGAAGATTGAAAAAAAAAAATTATGAGACATTTTACTTCCGATCCTCGCCGAGATTCATTTTTTGCTTTTGAATTGACAAAATTGAGATTTTTACCAAAAAATTAGAATGCTCTTGATCACCATGTATTTTCTGCTAAATTTCGAACTTTCAATTTTATATATTGAAAAAAAAACGTTTTTATTTACTTTCTTTTTATCACAAAACTATCCAAAAAATGGTTTAATTTATTTTTTAAAATTTGAATGATAACGCGTAGAGACAATTTTGACCTTTTTTTTAACAAATCTGATGGGACTCATGTCTTAGGTTTTTTTTTCTACGCATGTGAAAGAGCTGGAAATGGAAAATTCGTGTTTTTTGTCACAATGGAACGGCCAAGGACTATCGGTCCCGAATCGTGACTATAAATAAAACTCGACACCCTTCCTCGCTTCGAGGATTAAAGGGATTTCGAATCAGATAGAAATTTACCGGAAAGGGGCGTATCGGATTTCTTTCAACACTTCGAACCGTTAAATAAGGAACAGAATCCCTTCAAGTTTCATTTTCTTTCTGATTATTCATTCAAGCTTACATTTTGAAGGGTGTTAAGATTTTTGGAGTCAAGTTTGATATTTCTTTACGATTTTTTAAACGCGCTGTTCATTATATATGTACTCACAAAGAAGGCCAAAAGTTTTTTTTAAGTATTAAAAATTGTCGTAGTCATCAATATTTTATATTTTATATTATTAAAACTTTATTGAAGTTGTTTATATTAACCTAAGTCTGTGGACATTACAATATGATACGTAATTTACACAGATTTTCTCAAATATCATACTAAGACATGTATAAAATTCTGGGAGGCTTTACCATCTAGAAATCGAGATATTAAATTGTTGGAGATCGTCACATTTTTTAAGAACTCAAATTAAAAGTTAAAATTTAAAAAATAAGTTTCTGAATTATTACAAGGTAAAATATCTTTAAAAAATGCTGTATACTTTAATTTTATGCTACAATAAAATCTGCAAAATTTGAAGTTAAATAAATACTATGATTTTTTAAGATAAAATGTCCCATGATTGCTATACCTTATAGAAAAACGAATAAAATTATACAAGAAATTTGTTTTAACTCGTCAAAGTGAGATAAAAAATAAAAATCCACTGTAACTTCATACTTGATTTTGTGAAAATGATCCTTACGTTAAAAATGAAAACAACGAAAAAAGCACCTGAAGTTAATCGAGTGCAAACACGTGGTGAAAGTGTGCGAACGTCCGAGACTCGCGTGGATCGCAGTTAAGATCGTGCGTAAGTAAAAAGCGTAAAAGTCTTTCGGCGGTATGCCTTTCGAACGTTAGGGACGAATGACAATTCCGCGAGTATGTGTACACGAGAGAGAGAAAAAAATATGTATGTACTGGGAGCGCATCGTTACGTTGGCAAACTGGCTTGACAATACATAATGATGAGAAAGGAAGTGAAAGAAAATGAAAGAGGAAGCGAGCGGAGAATTCATCGTTGATCTTTTCACTGTCAATTTCATGAATTTTTCCCTCGATTAAAATTTTTCACATCAACCGCACATTTATTTTCTAAAAAATACAACGAGCCCCAGACATAATTACAATATATATTCTTGGACGTTGCAGCGCGAGAGGCTGCAATTTTTCAAAATCGTCAATCGAAGCACGATTCGAAAATTTCTCATCCTTCGGTATAATTATGGCAAAACGGCAATAAAGTTTATAAAATAATGATTAATTCCATCTCACTTCCTCACGACGATTACACGCGAAAGAGAAAACGTTCTATTTCTTGTCTACATAATAATGAAAAAAAAATGTAAAATAATGATAATGATAAAATCGCGTATGGATAAAAGTGAGCATGTCGCGAGTGTGCGCCCGTTCTCCCGGCGTTTTTTTCTCACGTACACATAATTCTCGTACACTATCGGACCCAATTACGCCAACTCGAGAACTCTCGTCTCTATTTCTCCCTTCTGCGCGCGTTCTCTCCTCCGTGTAACGACTTTGCAAAATGAAATAAGGAAAAAAAACGTAGGATTCATTGTAATCGTATCTCTAATAAAGTCCTCACGTCGATAAATAATCGAAACGGCTATTTATATTCCTCGCAACTTTCACTCTGGGCACAAAGAGGCATTTTTTCGAGAAAAATAATCGTCGATTCGGAAAATCATTTCGCATCGCGATACTCCGTTAAGTTTTACGACTCTGATGATATTTTACTTTTTGTTCTCGGCGTGCTCCGAATTGCACTTTCGACAAAGAATTTATCGGGGTCGCGGATTTATCGACAAATTACGGGCTAAAATAGTCACTGTATAAATAATAACGTCACTATGATCAATGTCGATGAGAATAAATAAAATTTACTTTGCGTCAATGCGAGATTAACGCGGTCCATAAAAAACGGCTCAAATGCGTTCCTATATACTTTTCTCTCTCTGGCTCACTCGAGATATCTGTTCCATAAAGTGATTCATTTAAAATCGACGTCTATAACCTGACAAACCGAGAGACGATTTAAAGTACTGCCTGAATCGACTTATTATGGTGCTCGATCTCGACCTCTCAATCATTTTTCACGTACCTATTTTGGAAATAGAATAACGAAAGTGACTTAATGAATTTTTAAATCCACTTTAGGATGCATGGGCCAGACAATTATTCCAGCAAATATTAAACTTGACGTTAAATTCGTAAAAGACTCTGCTCTTTGCCAAAAAGCGAAGCTAATTTTTAAATTTTATTTTCAATTGGAAACCTGAATATATTTTACCAATAGTAAATTAAATGTGTACATATTGAGTAAATGACAGAAATCTCGAATTTTTAAATTTATATTCAGAGAAAATGTAGGAAATAATTTTTCATAAGCAAAACCTACAATCTCAGAAGCTTTACAGTTTGATAACTTGTTCATATTACTCAGAAACAATATCAAAAATTTATCGAATTCTCATAATCTTAAAAATATTGCTCATACATCCTTAAAGAAGTCATATATGAAATTTTTTAACGTCGAATCATTTATCTCTGGTCGTTCAGCATTTTTATTAACCAAAAAAGAAAAAAGATCGATAAAGAGTATATAAAATTCACGTAAATCGTTCATCCGATTGCTTTCTTTTCCCTTTCCTTTTTTCTGCAAAAGAAAAAAGGCGCGCATAAATCGTCGGACGGAGGAGGATCGAGGATAGCGATCGTGAATCACTTTCGCGAGAAACGATTTCACGGAAGTTTATTAAATCTCGAGTAACACTCATTCATACGAGTTCCTCATCTTTTTCTCTCGTCGTCGTCGTCGTCGTTGTCGTCGTTGTTCCTTTTTCTCTCCACCGTGACGCGCTCTATTCCCTCTTACCTTTTTTACACGCGTGGACGGACGGACGCGCATTTATTCGTATAAATTTATTTAACCTATCGTATTATACGTGTACGTAATCGGAATTCGAGATATAAATGCCTACGCGGAGACGCGGGAGGGAACTCGCGGGGACGCACGCACAAAGTATGCGACAGAGCCGGATAGTCAATTCAGTCGTTTACCAACCTATCCGACGAACGCTTCTCCACGATCGTCATTCCGATTCCGCGCAAAAAATAAAAACAAACGCGAAAAAACGTTTTTTTTTCGATATTTACCAACACTTTTCCATCTTTTTTTTAAATTAATCTTCTTGTCGTAACACCACTTTTATGGGAAAAGACATTACGAAACATTGCGTCCGAAGTAAAAAAAAATAAACAGTGTAAAATAAATACTTGAAGTGATTCGTAAAATTTTTTTAATAAAATTTTTCAGAGTGAGATTCGCAAGGTCGCATTTTTTTCTTTTTTTTTTTCATGTGAGTGAACGTGAGAGAAAAAAGTGTGGATTTTTGCATCAACGAGAAGGGTTCGGGAGAATGATCGATCAATGATTCTCAATCATCGAATTTCTAGGTCACGATCGTGTTTTGATATTTATTTCGAGCCTCGTTTCGTTGTTGGCAAATATTTGCGCGAGGATCGATCACTCGGGCATCGAATATTGTCAGTGTGATTTGCGCTCGTTCTCCGTAGTAAAATTAATTTCAAGATCGACGTACCAAAAGAGAGTCTCGATGTTTCGAACGGAGTAAAAATATGTTTGTCAAGTACGTCGACATGTTCTCGGACGAAGGTTACGCTTCCGACCCGCAAAACGTATGTAAAAGTTGTGAATAAATTATTACAAAATACTTATTTCGTAATTCATTTTTTTTCTTACGTCGTTCGCTCGAAAAAATTGTTCTAGAATTGCGTAGATTTCCATAAAAGCGTGATAGGAATGCTTGATGTTTTTTAAATTGGATTATTTTCAATAACCAGTTTCTAATAAGCTATTAAAAAATAAACGCGGCACGTTTTGGAGTATATCGATCGAGTATATCGATTTTCCTGTCGTAGATCTATCGAGCACGTGTGTACACACAATCGAACAAGTATTTATGATAAATGAGTATGAATCAGACCTATTCGTCAGTTTGTAACTAGAAAAAAGCTATCTTCTTCCATAGAAAAATAAATTTATCGCTGATTACTTGTAATAGGGCACGTTTTGTTCTCGACGATCGATTTATTTTGAATTATTTGAAAAAATTCATATTTTTTCTCAGAAAAAATTCTTTTCCTCAAGATAAATACTTTATGCGGCAAATTGTTCGCAATAACGTACGTTTTTACTGATAATTGATTTATAATTCGTTGATTTTTTTTTCAATTTCAGGTTCAAAGGTTAGCCGAGTACGAGCGATATCTTGGACAGGAAGCCCGGAATCTTCAAGTGGATAACGCGGAGAGTGGCAACGTTTGTAGTGCCGCAGTGCTGCAGCGCGGCCAGCTCGAGGGTGATCTGCATCGCATTCAAGAGCTCTTTCCCGGTGACAATCTCCGTCTCCACGAACGAGATGTTCTCACCACGGTAAAAATACCATTTTTTATTTATAAAAACTTCATTTTTCATTTAAAAAAACAGCCAATTATTTTGGATAAAAACACTCTATCCTTATAAAAAAATTAATTTAATTTTTACACTATAGATTCAATATTACCACAAAGGGTGTTTTCTTTTTCACGCGAAGAATGTTCTCTGTCGAGATTACCGAAAGATTATTTCGAATCGTACAAATTTTGGAATTTGAGATTAAAATTCTTTCGGAGACACGAAGGAATGCCTTTTTTACAAAAATCTTACGTTGGCCTCGTATTTTTTATTTTCCAGAAGATGAAGAGTCTCATACGAAAGAGAAGCGTACCAAATACAGGAAGACTGACAAGGGTGCTGTCACAAAAATCTCTGAATGTCACGTCATCCTCGCCAGCACCGAAGTCACCACCGAGAACGTTTCTCCTCGAGACACCAGTCCAATTTACCATGGTGACTATTTTTTTATCTTAAATCTATCAAAATTATAACACAAGACTTGATACTCTAATATCTTTGACATTTTAAAAAGGAAAAAAAATTCTAAAACAATCATTAATTTATTTTATAAATTTTTTACTAATTTTATAATAGTATAATTAGTTTAATAAGTTATAAATAATTTATTTACTTTTATTATAAGCTTCATGTCTTTTTTAAAATAGAATATTTGATCGCAAAATATACTGTAGATAACGAAAATGCTACTTATTCGCTACTTATACTGATTCGTAAAGTTTTTTTTGCAAAACGAAGCCATTGGCGCAGGAATTACGTTAATACATCAATTATTTAAAAAGTACCCCTTTAAGGACGTTCCCAAAAAAATTAGTTTTCTTACAATTCTTCTGTAACTTTGAATATACATAGGTGAAAGTACCTTGTATACGTAGAATTTTATTTTAACGAGCAGCAACGCGGCCGCTTTTTCCGTTTCAACGTGTTTGAATTGATGTTTTACAATTATTCTAAGCGTATACTTCATACAATTT
>JAPYYW010001123.1:0-34093 GCA_030522545.1 Cremastinae sp. A BG-2022a
TCGAGACGAATGAACGGTCCAAGAATTTTATTATTCTGTAGACTCGACGCAAGAGAAAACGCCTGCGTTGTTAATTCCATCAAAAGCAACAAAACCGTTCCTTCCTATATTTTTTCGCCTGCAAGCTCCGTTTTATCAGTCGTCCATTTCTCACTTTTCTCTCTGCCTCTCTCTCTCTCTCTCTCAGAATTCGTTTGGTCTTTTACGTGCCGCGGCCTAAACGTTTCGACTTCGTTGCTTCGCTGCTTGGACTGAATTATCGAAGAAACGTAAAGCGGAAAGAGAAGGTCTGTGGAATTCACCTTTTCGAGACGAATGAACGGTCCAAGAATTTTATTATTCTGTAGACTCGACGCAAGAGAAAACGCCTGCGTTGTTAATTCCATCAAAAGCAACAAAACCGTTAAAAAATCTATAAAACACCGTCGAAAAAAAAGAAAAAACGAAAACAAACGGTATCGGAGAATGGAGAGAAAAATAGAGTAATTCTGTGTAGTTATGCAAGAAAAAGTTTGCATGTTGAGAATCTCCACGAGATTCTTTCGTGTCGGGCTAATAAAATTTCCTGAATTGCAAAATTTCTGATTTTTCCCCTTTCCGACGTTTTCTCTATGTGGTTTTTCCCGCTCGGATTACCATATCCATATTAATATACGTATTAATTTTGCTGGCGTGCACACGCGCGTGTATTGTTTGAATTTACGGTTTGTGTGTAGTACGCGGGCACGAGAACGGCGACAAACGTGCAAAGAGAGACATATAGTTTTGCTCGCAATCTATACGTGTCCATCCTTCCTGCCAGCGCGAACATTTATGAATATCCTTTATCCGCATACGCACTCTTGTAAATATATTAAATATACAAGCAGTCCCAGAATTTAATTTTTTTCGACGAATAAGAATAAAAAATTTGATAAAAAAAAAGAACAAGCGATAAAATTTGGAGTCAAAAAAGAATTCGAGCGTTCTATTTTTCATTCTGGAGAAGTCGTGATGAATGATCAACGATCAAAAATGAAAACAATCATATATAACGTCGTGTGACTCGTCATCGATAGATCGGATTAAAGATTGTGTCAGGACTTTCTGTCTCGAAACTTATGTGTGCATGTTCAATCATATTTTGGCATCAATAGTTGAACTACCCATAAATTGAGATCAAACGTTATCTAACTAAATCGTTTAACTGACCATTAAAGTATAGTACTATCTTGTTTATATGTTATATATGGTAATGAAATCTGATTTGATCCAATTGAAATAGAATTCTCATTAAAGTTAGAATTCTCTTGCTCGAAAAGACTCAAAAAATCTAATTTAAAGTGTAACATTTAACGAATCTTTACCATGTGAAAATTGAGATATTTATTATTAAAAATAACAACTTTCAGCTGTTTATATTTAAAATTGCTATTTTTAACAATAAATATATTCATTTTGTTGAAACGTTGAAGAACATTTATAAAAATTACCAAGAAAAAATTCAATCTGATGATTATTTGCCTTTAACTTTTGTATGCATGCGTAAAGAAACTTATGAAATTAAAACGATCGTGGAAAAACTTTCGTAAATCAGAATTTGTAAATTCAAAATTCCGCATGCAAAGTTTGTTGTTTTTTTTCCATGGTCGTGAAGTTTTGGAAATTCCTGTATGCATTTGCAAACGGTATTCACGATATAGTTGTGCAGACATAGCATATAGATATTAATATAATATGTATATATGTATAGGCGATGACAATGCTTGCGTATGCACATAAATCCGCGTTGGCCTGTAATACAAAGTACACAATGGGTGTCGAGAGTACAAAAGCCCATTGCGCTATTTGCCTCGCTAACTGGACCACCACTCCGTGTTTTCTCTCGTTCTATACCATCTCTTTCTTCTTTCTTCCATCTCTTCCTCTTTATCTCTTCTTCCCTTTCCATCGCTCGTCTCGCTATTTCTCTGACGTTCGCGTGGGCCATTGGCTGCCTCTCGAGCCGCGGTAAATGCTATTGGAATTCGTAGACGAGGGACAGAGAAAGAACGAAAAAGGAAAGAGAGAAATTTGAAGAGAGAAGCATTTTCCACTTCGATTCAGCGCTGAATGACGATGTGGTCTGTGACTATCGATTACCCCGCAACAAAATATGTCGCATAATCGCATTCAAAGAATTTCATTGAAGTTGTTACTCTAAATGAACACGAGGAGAGTTCTAAAAAGTTTAATAAGGTATATTATACTTTATGAAAAGTATAAAGCTAGACTGATAACCATTAAATTTTGGAAATTTATCTATATTAAATGGAGTAGTGACAATTCGGGAATATATTTGTCATGTTTCTCAGCTATATACTTTTTTTCAATTCATCAATATTAATTAGTTCTATTATTAAAATTAAAATCTGTGTGAAATTTTGATCGAAATGTTATTTATATTTTTTTAGTCGGTTTTTAATCATCAAAATGCAATTAATTTTTTTCATACACCCTCGAATTGCCCATTCTTCAATCGTTATTTTTTTTAACCAACTCCCGAATTGTTTCACATTCCGAGCTATATGTGAAGGAATATTTTCACAATAAAGGAAAAAGCTAGATTGGCTGAGGTTCTGTGCAGCGCAGACATTTGCAAGAATCAGGAACGGTTAGACTATAAAAAGAATGAGGAGAAAACCTCTCTCTGTGCATCCTCTTACCTCCTTGTGTGTGATTCCCATTCAACGATTCACGAATTTTTTCCTCTTCACTCTTTTTCTCTTTTCCTCGGTCCCAACGAGTCTCCCTGTCCCATGAATCTCAAATCTGTAACAGATCACATATGAGAATGAAAAATCTCGATTCGAAATGGAATAGCTCTCAAAAAATTAATAAACGGAATAATTAATGTACGATCTAGAATCATAATTACATAATAATATTTGCAAACTTTAAATTTGAAGAAAAACTAATAAATAACTTTCATCTTATTTTTCTGTTCATTTATTTATTTGGTGTAACCTTCAAATATTATGCCATGTAAAAATCCATCGATAAAATATCTACTTGAAGGACATTTTACACAAAAAGATTTTAAATATGCTCTTTAACATAATATTAAAATAAACGTGTAACATATAAAAATAATTGTTCGTACTTTCTTATGAATAATTAAATATTACTATGTTCAAGAACATTTATAAAAATTATCGACAAAATATTTTTCACGAATGTTCACCTAATTATCTTACATTTATGGTTCGTATTTTTATCATTATTTGAATATTTGCAGCATATTTGAAATTGCTGCCGCAATTTGCCATCATTTGAGAAACATTTAATATCGATATTAAATATTCCATTAAACACCGTGAATATTAATCGTACATATTAGTATTTGCAATCACAGCGTTTGATTTTCGATTAATGTAATTGGTCAGCACCCGCGAAAAATCAACGACCCAGTTTACCCTTCACTGTCCTTTCATCTGTATTTATTGTGAAATTATTCAAAAGGACACTATTCATATCAGACACTACGACAAAGGGGAAACAGCGCAGAAAGGAACAAAAACACAGAGAGTAAACAAAAAGAGGGGATGAAAGAAAGAAAATTCGCAAAAGGGAACAAATGTTCTCCAGTCCACAGTAAAACATATCGGCATTGAATTCCCTTCAATATATTATATATCGAGTGCTCTGTCAATAAATCTATCCATCGGATACGTGCATACACGGTAAAACGTAACGCGATGTGCACCGGAGAGAGGCGAAACATCCGCGAGTTCAGAGCGCTCTATAAAATATCGGAAACGCGAATTAATCATTTCAATTGGTATCTCAATCGTCTATTTTCCATTTAACTAGAGAACTGTGAATAAACATTTTTAAATAAAACTCTTGAAAAAATAAAAATATAATGAAATAAACATTAATCAGATAATTAATGAGAAAATAATTTTTTTTAATTACTGGCTTTCTTTTTAACTAAATAATAACCGATGGTTATAGTATAAGCCCAGACTATATTATACATTATCGAGTATTCATATTAAAAATTGAACATTAGTAAGTGTGCTGATTTACGTTAAAATTACGTTGTTAATAAAAATAATTGTGCTTAAAGCAATAAAAATAAAAACGTTTTATAAGATAGTTTAGTAGAGTTTTTTTCTTATTTTTCTACTCTTGACTCTTATTTTTAGCTTTTAAGCTCGTATTTTTTTATCTTTCGATACAATTGAAATAGCGAGCGGTTATACTCCCGTAATTTCTCTGGCTCTCTTTTTCACTTTATTTTTTTCTTTTTTCGTCCGAAACAAATTTCCTTAAATCCCAGGTGAATTTCCCCATCGATTCCGGTGGGAGAAGGTGCACGGGACGGAAGGAGCGAGGGAGGGATATCGAAAGACCTGGATCTATTAGGAGGACAATGGAACTCCATCTCTGTTTCCTTTTTTCTACCTCTTTTTCCATTTGGCCTCCTCTCTCTCTCTTGCTCTCCGGTCGTTCCGAATTCATTTCGCGCCGGGACGATCGAGAGATGATGGCCGCCACGGTGATCGCAAATCCAAAGGAGAAAAAAAAACTAGGAAAATGTGCCAGACTGAGAAGGAACATCAGTTTTTCTCAACGTTCCCGTTCAAGTTTTCCGGCTTTCGAATTTTTTATTTCTCTTTCTCTCTTCTCACCTTTTTTTACCTGCTCTCGAGTTTTTCCACCTGCCGTCAATCTTTTTTTCACTCTTCGCTGTATAACCAAGATCAACTCTTTTGGATTCGCAATCATGGCCGGACAAGAAAAAGTAATTTCCGTTTCGTAATTACGGGGCCAAAGAGTCAACAGGACGCGCCGCTATAGAAAAATTATATCTCAGTTGTAATGAATCGAGTTCACTTTTATTTTCACATTTTATCTTTCTTAAAATTCTTAAATTCATTTTCTATATCTTTTATTAATATCACTTTGTTTTTATATTTTTATTATTGTTTTTGTATCTATATACTTGGCACAGTGCAATATATGTATTATATTTTTCATGAACACACGTTTAGGTGTACTTTTTGAATTTTTTACTTTTTATTAATTTTTTAGTCCATCAGTTACGTTCATTGTATTTTTAAAAAATCGTTAAATCGTACATCAACAATTCATCGGTTCATCCATTTTTGTTCTTTTGCATTGAATTTTCACCTTTCCGAATCGCTTAAAAAAATTGAAGCCATCCCGGCGAAGGTATGGGTACCGCCAGTCGTTAAATATTCTCATGAAAGCGAGGAAGAAAAAAAAGGGGGAAATTTATGCGTTTACTCTTCTCGATACAGGTAGATTATGCTTTTTTGTCCTGATGCTCTCGCTCGGTCTCTGTCCCTCCCGCGTTCCCTTGTTTTCGCCTATTCCCCTTTCGCAGCCGTAATCACGAGGACGAGGGAAGTTTCAGAGGAAGAAATATGGCGACATTTTGCTACACTTTTTTTTTGCCTCAGGATCGCGAAATATACGCGAGGCATGGGAGAATCTTGTCTCCTCCCTCGAGGATTTTTGCGAAACGGCGAAGACCCCTTTTCCCTCTTTCTCTCCTGTGGATTTTCCACGCTCACTCCACGTTCTCTGCGTTTACTCTGATGCGACTTTAATGTCCCAGAGCGCACAAGATATCGTTCCTCCGCCTTCATCCACCGTTATTTCGCTCTGTCCGCCATCTTGTGGCGACGCAACGCGACCGCCATCTTGTTGAGTTGCTCGACTTACTCCTCGCAGTGCCACACGCGAATATAAACGCGTTAGGAGATAACGACTCTGTTCCCCATTCTCGCACCTTCGCAAACTCGTTCGCACACATATTTCAGTGCTCGTCGAATTATCCGTAACCAAGCGAAGCCTCGAATCGCGTCAATTCATCTTCGAGACATGAATTTATGCATTTCGTTTTCTTCCAAAATTCTTCTTTTTTTTTGCTTTTATTTTCGTCTTTTAATATAATATGAATTATTATTTATATTTATTTATTTTGGATCTTATTTTCTTACATTTTTATGAAAATGTTTATTTAATTGGTTACCTGGAAAGTGCATTTTTGAAGAGTTCATAGTTTTGTATATGCAGAGCCATCAATTTGCCACGCAATTTCATCCTCAACAGTTTTCTCATTGATTAGATTTTTCAAATTAATTTTTTCTAAAATTTTCACAAGTTAATGATTTTTGGATTTATCGCGAGAGGCGTCATCGCTTGGAATTTCACGTAAAATTGCGAGCGCCAAATGTGATAACGTTACAAAGTATCGGATTATAAAAATCTTTGTCAAGGTCGTTGGATCCCCGTTTGCTTTTTTCCATGTCCCTTATCTCTCGCTACGATAAATGACGAGTTTTTTTTTCCTCGTCTCAGCTTCGCTACCTCGTTGACTGATGCTCACCGTCGAGGATTTTTCTTTCTTCCTCTTTGTCTACTCTCTCTCTCTCTCTCTCTCTCTCTCTCTCTCTCTCTCTCTCTCTCTCTCTCTCTCTCTCTCTCTCTCTCTCTCTTTCTTTCTTTTCTTTTTTGAATTTCTTGTACGCGTCTTGGCGTTAACGCTCATTTATTAAATTAAAAACTCGCGTGACAATTTTTCTTTCTCTCCTTCTGCTCTTGTTTTTCGGCCGAGAGAAGAGCGAGTTTTTTTCCCCAGGGCTCTGACTCTCCTCGAAACTTTTCGGCCGCCAAAATGTAGAAGTAATGGATTTCACACCAGAAAACTTTCGCACAAGCAAGCAAAAATCTCTTTACCTTCATTTTGAACGATGCTTGCGATAATTTCGTACTAAAATTATTTATATTGTACATCATGAAGAAAAAACCACTCATGTGCACACTTGTAATAAAATTTCGTCTTTCCTATTTTTTCCTCCCCGTAAAACGATGCGATGAAAAATTATTTTCGATTCATTGGAATTCTGCGAGTCGTAAAACCTGAGTTTGAATAATTGAATAAATAAATAAAAATATACGGCTGGGAACACGCGAGCGAATTTAATCGGACCTCGTACATATCCAAGCACACAAAATAAATACTGTGTATACACTAATATACGTATACACAAGGGTTACGATGTGAAAGACGCTTGTACCGTACGAATGTTTGGTCGTGATAACGCCAGTGGATTCCCTCTCGTATCCTCATTTTATTACTCTGCATTTTACCCCATCTCTCTTTTTCATTCTCCGTCAACCTTCCTCTTTTTTTCTATACTGTTGTAGATACATTTGGGGATTATTATATACAGAAAAATTCATGTCGAATCCAAGAAGAATTGACATAGCAAACTAATTCACATTCTTATAATTGTGAAAAATATAATAATAATTATAGCAATTATTGTCAGTGATATTATTTATATGTTATACAATAATTGTTATTTATTTCAATGATGTTATTAATAGATTTGTTTTGAAATGGGAATTAAATAAATTATTAAAAATGTAATATGAGTGAATACATGAAAAATTCGAATAAAAAGTAATTAGGGTGTTGAGTCCGTAGAGTAAAAAGTTAAAAGTTTGACAACGTTTTTCTCCTGTACGAAGGCGTTTGAGAGTAAAAATTTAATTAAAAAAGTTGCTGCAAATCATTTGAAGAAAAATATATTTGAAATTCAAGGTCATCCAATGATAGATTAGTTGTATGTTGAAAAATTATACGAAGCATCTGTAAACGACATACAAAGTTCAGTACAATATTTCACTTCAATTACGAAGCTTGTTACTGAGATATTTATTATGCAAAAATTACAACTTCAAACACATACTCTTATGGGAAGATAGAAAAAAAGCCATATTTTTAATAATTAATATCTTAATGAGGAGCCTCCTAATCGTCGTGAAATTTTCACACAACCTTTTAGAAATGTTACTTAATATTATGTAAAATTTTCAAAAATTTTCATTTTCTATTTTGAACACTCTAAAAATTCTAAACCACATAGATTTTCGCTCAAATTCCTACCTGACGCACTTTGTATATTCGAAGCACACTAAGGGGTAAATTCGCATAAGATGTTCTTATACGAAAACTGTGGATATGGAATAAATACAATTAGATAAATCCACCGTGAATTTTCGGGTTTCCGCTTTACAAAGGCAATGCGAGAGGAAAGAGCGTGCTCCGGCAGGAGACATGCACCACACGTGAAAACTTAATTCTTCCTTGAGACCGAGAGAAACCAATGTTCACGAAAGCGCCGAAAGAAAAGACGGAGAGGGCGACGAGAAAAAGGGAGAGAGAGAGAGAGAACGTCGCGCGAACACGCGACGACGACAATCTGGCGCTTTTCTCGCCCTCCCGCATCCGGTATTTGTATTTAGAGGTTCACGCGCTAACGTACTTATTATGAGATACGAATTACGCCCAGGCTGTGCGCGAATGCATGTAGGTTATGAGAAAAGAAGAAAGAGAGAGAGAGAGAGACAGTATCAAGAGAACGAATACGAAGTCTGGGAGAAGATGCCGCAGAAGCACTCACAGATTCACACGACGTCGAGGCCAGCACTTCGCTCGAGCCTAGCCTCTCGCGCCCATGTGTGCGCGAATATGTACAGAAATAAATAAATAAATACATATACACGCATAGCTATGTATAAAATGTATGTAAATATATAAAGCAGTGCGGGTAAGCTTTCTCGCGCGGCGGGTACTCGTTTTCCCACTCTCGAGAGCGGCAACTCGGTTTTTCCCTCTTGCTGAACAGAAGCGAGAGAGGGCTGATGGTGTTACCGCTCGCTATTGCCTGGCAAGCCTCTGGTGTATCTTAATTAGGTGCGATCGCGCGCACGGTTGGCTCCTGGCACGAGGTGTGCGCTCGGGAAAATAAAGCTCAGGGCGAGGCGGAGAGAGAAAAAGGGCGCAAGTGTGGAAAGCGCGAGAGAGTGCAAGAAATTGACAAAAGCATGCGAGAGAGGGAAAATAAAGAGAGAGGAAGCTTCGTCGTCGTGTAAATTAATACGGAGTGGCTGGCACGCTGCTTCGCAACGGTGGCGCCTGCGTGGTGTCTCCCTCTCGTGGCGCGCGATTGTACGACTCGGCAGCGCGCTACGGCGCAAGAGAAAGACCCCGAGGGGCAGAAACGAGACGGGAGAGGAAAATGGAAAGTTCGGATCTTGCACGGCTTCGGCTTTTTCCAGTAAAATAAGAGGAGCTTTTACACGCATTCCGTTTTCCGTGTTATACTTTGAGGTATTCACTAAATAAATATAGATAATTTGCTACATGCCGTGAATAAATATTTGGCAATAGAGAAACAGAGAGAGAGAGAGAGTGAAAAATAGAAATATATGCACGAGGAATATATTTGTATGTATAGAGGGAATATGTTTTCGAATATATATATACATGTATAAAACTCACAAGCTATACGCAAAACGTATTAGGATGAGCGAGTGAACCAGAAGTTCGAACAGTTTCGTGCGTACAGAGGATTCGTGAGCAGATAGATTTTGTGTATGTACAGAAATAGTGCGTACACAAGAGAAAGCCAACCAAGTTAAGCCGCACGGTTAATTTGTATCCTCTCCGCTCCGTGTCTTTCATCCTCTCGTCTTTTTGAGCCTTCTCCTGTGTATATATCCTTTTATTCGTATCTTTACAGCGCCGAATTACGACTTTTTAGCTATCTCTCCTGCTTATACCCTTCTAACTCGTTTACAACTTTCCACCCTTTTCTCGCTATCTCTCTTCCCTTTCGTGCTTCTAAATCTTTCTCTCTTTCTCTCTCTTGCATTGTCACTATCGGGGACTTATTCTGTCTCTTTTTGGATTTCTGTTTCTCTCTCCTTGGCTCCATTTCCAGGGCTTCTTTTACCCTTTTTGGCATCGTCATATGCCACGACTGATATTAACAGTTGTCGGATGCGAAAATTAGGAGTCCTGTTGCCGCTTATGAATACAAATGACTCGAGGAGCTGGGAAACTCGCAGACAACGATGATTCCTCTTTAGGGTGAATAGAGAGAGAGAGTATGAACATGCTGGATGAAACAAAGAGGAAGAGGAAAAACGAGTGGAGGAGGGAGTGGTGGGGAATAGAGAAGGCTTTCTCGTGTTACATTTCGCGTGATTATGTAGCCTCCAACGATAAAGACAGGCCTTCTATTAGAACTTCCGGCGATGTTGATATTTCTAACAAATGAAGACGAACGAATACAACGCGATCTCCTTGGAAGTCGTTGAAAAATTAATTTAAATACAACAATTTATTCTCATATTTAAAAACCACTTTATAATCATATACTTCTAAATCAAAAGTATATGCGTGGTGAAAACATTAAATATATCACACATTAATATCAAGTTTCATCTTATTTTGTTAAATATTGTATATTTATGTACACGAATCCTGGAATATTTTAAATATGTAGCACACCTCTCTATATAGTCCATCGTAATCTTATTTAAGAGAGTGTACAGACTTTTTATTACATCAGACTTCGGCCCTCTTGCTAAGCCCTTCCAGGAAATGAAGAAAATTGATTTTTTCTCAGAACACGAGCTCGAGAGCAAATTTTATTTTCAATTACATCAGCAACGAACGATACCTATGTATACGATACCCTTCTTCTTCGTCCTCCATCTCTTATTTTTTCTTTTTTTTTTACGTTTCCCCCTTTTTTTTCACGGTCTCATCGTCGTTCGTATCTTTCTTCACGTACAGACGAAACGTTTTCGTTCATACAAGTCGTTTTCTGGATCCGTGCCACGAATCCAACAACGATGTACACGATGGAAAGAGAGGCGGCCTTCTCTCGTATCCTCCGTGTCACCAAATCCCAACGAGATCCTCGTATATGTATTTATACATGTACTTTATACCAACAACCTATTTTTTTCCCTACCGCTGCATATACATTAAAAGAACCGAAAAACATTTCGCAATTCGTTTCTACACGTATCTTCGTGCCGGCATGTGGATACAATTTTATGTCGATCGTGTCAACTTTGAGCCTTGACATCAGCAAACTCGATCTGATCTGACAATTCTAGCATATAAATATATTTAACATGGAATTCGAAAATTTTACGCTAATAAAAGTGACTACTATTACGTAGTATCGTTCATTCACCTATAAATTATCCATTGAATCAATTGGCAAATAAAACATTAATTAAATGATCAACGAATTATTTCGACTGAATCTTTTTTTAATGTAATTAATTCTGATAATGAGAATTTTTTGTATAATTGTTTCTGAAAAAGTAACTATTACAGTAATATTCTAAAAAATCAATTCTTTTTAATCATGTTTTAAATCTCTTTTTACAGTAACTGATATATATTCATCATACAAATTATACGATAATTCTCAGTCACTAATCTATTTGGCTGAATTCTATCAGTGTTTAATTTTTTCATAAGGTAGTTATTTTGATTAAAAATACGAAATTACATGCAACTAAAATTTGTTTGTAATTCCTACTAGTTTTCTCTCAGTGAGCATGTATTCAGAAAAATGCGTTATATGTTTATGTACATCTCATTTGTAGATCGAATATTGCATAAAATTCGACAACTCTATCTCATCTCTCTTACGCTCTGTTTTGTAATTAGTAAAATTAAATAGTGACATATTTATGAGGAAATGTTGAAAAAGTACGAACGAGAGACAATCACCACCTGATGCTGAGTGAAGTTTGCGGCTGATCGTAGATTTGGTCACGTCCGTGTCGAGTCCACGTCTCTTTTTTCTTTCTCTCTCTCTCTCTCTCTCTCTCTCTGCGGAGGAAGATCGAAAAGATGCAGACTTATTTCAGGGTTGAATCGTCGACGGGAAACGATCGAGCGAAATGCAACAACTCGAGAACCATCGTATATATGGATAGAGCGGTCGCACATGACCCGTTGGAGCCAGCAACACGACGAGCATTCATTAAACAATAATATACAATCGAATATTCATGAAGAGGGCGAGTGCACGGAGAAGCGAAGAGAGGAACCGCTGGAACCGCAAAAAGGGGAACGGGGTTCGGGCGAGCGGAGAAACGAAGCGATTGGTAGTGCGGAGAGGGAGGAAAATTCTCTCCTACAACCGGGCACCAACCGCACTGGCCTCGCTGGCTTTTCCGAACGGCCAAGGAAAGTGGGTCAACTCGGGTAGTTCGCTTTATCGGTCGAAAAAGGCTCGCCGCGATAAAAGCGGAGATTCTGAACGAAATTTTGAGGCGAAGGACCTCGCGGTGGCTCGTTTCTGGATTCGATTAATCAATGACGAATCATCGCTCATCGAGTTTCAACCAATGAGACGCGCTCGATTAATGTTCGCGCGATCGATACCCGATATTTGGATTGGAACTCCAGTGGATAGATATTCTCATTAAAATATGGAGTCGGATAAACTTTTCGCGACTGTTTGTATTTTCTGCTAACGGAACTGAATCGCGAGACACACTCTTTGCACGCGTGTTCACGGCGCGGGGACATATTTCGCTCGGGCGAACAAAAGCACACGCTTCGTAGCCCACGAAGGCGTATCCGCCCCGATATCGGAAAAGGAGAGCGGGTCGCTCGTGAAATGGAGAACGAAATGCAGTAAATGTGCCCGCGGTTATACTTTTTTCCTTTTCTTTTTTCATTCCGGCATGCTCGTTCATTCGTTTTCTCGTTCAACAGTTCATTAATTAATCGAAGCATTGTTTTGACAATTTTGTCAGCCATGATACGTTTCGTTGGAGTTGGATTTTTTTTTCAAGTTTTTTCCTCTTTGAAACGATGCTTTTTCATCTTTTTTTTTCACTTTTGGAACATCATCGAAATTTCATTAAAAAGACAAAGTACTGCGCACTGCAAATTTGCTTACTTTAAAAATAAATTACTGAAAGTTTGAAACGAAAAATAACGTGGACGCATACAGTTGAGCATCTTTCAGCAGATCGTAAAGAGTTAATTAACATGGAATATCAAAAATAAAATAAAAATACTATCAAGATGAGTTTATATTATTTTTATATTGGAAATTTTTGACGAGAAAAATCTGGAATTAATTATGACCGTTCCTATATACGATTCGTTTAACGTATAAAGTAGACAAGAAGGATTATGCTCGAATTCAATAGTAAAGTCGCGCATTAACGATTCGCTTTCGTGGTCGAACTCACCGCACAGCCATTATTTAATCCCGAAATATTAATTAGAGATCCGGCCGAGTGGTCAGACTCTTGTCTTTCTCTTTACACGAGGTTAGTTTTGAATCCAGTGGTCGGCAGGGTGTTCACGTACTTAAAATATGTATGTTCAATTTATATTTAATGATAGCAGTTTAGATTTTCCGCAGTAGAGAGAAGAGAGATTCGATTTTCCTCACCATAGTAACAATTATTGAGGTGGTTTTGGCATGACATGAATTTAAAGATAATTTTATAAGAATATGCATAAACCTTCTTTAGCGTTACACGCAAGTGTAACACGCAGAGTGTATTAAAATGGTTGGTCTGTGACAGTCAAAAGTTTCTCCCATTTTGATGACATTTTTCTGACGTTTACAATGATTTGCGAGATTAAGTTTATTAAGAAAAGTTGTTGCAAATTTATTAAAGAACATACTCCGAATGCAAGATTATCCGAGGTCAGAAATACTAGTATACTTGGTGTATAATTGACAAATTTTTTAAGATAGATTTTTCTGAAAAATGAAACAAAGTTTTGCAAAATTTTAGGAGACTTCACCGTCTGAAATTCGAGATATTTATTGTTAAAAATTGTAGTTCAAATACCCGCTCTTATGGAGAGTGTACGAAAAAATGTGATATTTGTCATTAAATATCTCAATTTTCATATGGTGAAACCTTCTAGAATTTGGTACACATATGTATACGACGTTAAAGAACGTTTATGCAAAATTTTAACAAAATTTTTCGACGCTTATTTTACAGACCAACAGCCTTAAATATAAAACAGACACTATTGCCACGTGAAAATCGAGAAATTTATTATTGAAAATCACATTTTTTTGTAACTCCCCCATAAGAGCTCACATTAAAGTTGTAATTTTTAACACTGAATATTTCGATTACCAAACGATGAAATCTTTTCAATTTTTTTTTGACATTTTGATATAACGTTGAAAAATGTTCACATCATTTTTTAAGGAATTACCTCTAAAAAATTTAATCTGATGATTTTGCAATTATTTAACACAGAAAAAAACCTTTGAAACTGCCTATAGGGCAAGAACCTGCTCTTAAGTATTAACAAATATTTATTATTTGTCATGTTCTAACAAAAGGGGAGGAAAACATATCATTTTTACATCCACATTCTTACCTTTAACGATAATTGTCAAAGATAATTTTTTAATTTCATTCAAAAGTATAAAGACATCCTAAATTTCCTCTAAATTATGAAAGAAAAATGATAACAAATATCCCAAAGAAGGCAACCACGAAGTATAAAAAGATACAGCGAGTATGAAAATCACTAAAAATCGAATATATTTCAACAAGTTTGGTGAGTCAGAAGGCCTGCGTATTCCAGTGAGATACGTTGTGACACACATCCAATTGATGCATGAAATTTGAAAGAAATTTTTCCGAGCACGTGTACACTTATATGAGTAGAACGAAAAATACTCTTCTGCATTCATGACGTGTGAAGCCAATTCCGATAGTTATGAATATAAAGAAAAAGTGATGGAGGAATACAATTTTTTTTTCAAACATTGGTAGTTGAAAGACTTGATTTATAAATCAGAAAACTCACTATATTCTTTCTAAAAAATAATTTTTCTCGAATGGTCCAAAATTGTTACAAAAATGATAGTATTAATATTTAGTAGAAGCTTTTGTAAAAAGAATATATTTCCGATGTCGTTTTTTTACTATCCTAATAGCTCGTCTCTTATTTTAATATTTCATCGACGTCTTAAGGAATGTTGATTTTTTTTAATGGCTAATGAAATGCAAGATAGAGGGAGATTAAAAAAAAAAACGAAGCGATGGGCTCAAAACGAAGGAAATAAGAGAGTAAAGAAGCGAGAGTGGTTGAAAAGTTTACTCGAAATAGCGAGCAACACTTCGCCGTGGATTGGAAGCACAAGGGAAAGGATGAAGCGGAAAAAAAGACAGGTATAGCGGATAGTCGAGGTTGTTCCCGCTGGAAAAGCTTTCGTGCCTGTGAAACTATACGGACTGAAAAACTTTCTTTTTAACCGACAATTAACCAGCGGATCCACGAGAGCGAGCTTTAAAAAGGGAAAAGACGTTCTTGGATCACAAAATCTCGGTAAAGTGAAATTTCCGAAAAAAAAGTTATAAGTACCAAAAAATAGTACCGTATCGCAATACACAACAAAATAAGCAGTAAACATATAATGACAATTTAATTACTAGTAATGCCATAGATAGTAATAAAGTTGCATGCGAATTTAAAACTTTTTTTTTAATGGACAATCAACCACAATGGACAATGGGTCTACACGATGGAATTTTAATAGAAATATAATAAAGAATATTGCATTTTATCCAATCTTATATCATGCAAGGATAAAATTTAAAAAATGTCAACGGAGGAGAAATGAATTGGACCAATAATTTATTCTGAAATAAAGCAGTGGTATTTTAAAAGCTTGTGTCGATATGTAATGGTAATTTCGCTAAATTAAAAATTTGGAAGATTTACTTAGAACAATTGCTTGTCTCAGTATTTTCAATTGTAACTAAATTATAATGAAAAATTATTGTAAATCTTTTTATTTAAACTTTCAATGGTGTTCTATATTAAAGTATCAATTGATGGATGTTTGATCAGCCAATCTTTAATTTAATCTAATTTTTTGGCCTATAATCTGACCCATAGTTAATTTGTGAACGAGAGGGTTTACATCTTTGTAAAAGATAATTAACTATTATTTTAGAAAAGTAAACAAAAGTTTACTCAATAAATGTTACGCCTAAGCTGATCCATGAAAATACTTTAAAAATGTTTTTTTTCTGCTGCAACAGTTCGATGGGAGAGTATTCGATACTTGGACTCTCTTTCTTTTTTCCGCTATCGATCTCCGTCTAATCGTGGGATTTAACGCGAGAATTATCCAGACTTTATCCCCGTTCTCCAAATTCGAATTTTCCTAATTTCGTCGAGGGTCAAGGGGAGTCTGGGGTGTAAGTCTGAACTCGTCATCCTCGCGATTTCACGAGCGTATCTCCGAACGAGAGCTTTCTCATTTTCATCTGTGTGCGTTCGTCTGTGTACGGGCGTTTATAAGGGAACTCGAGAGTGTGGGAGCCCTCGAGCTGAAGGAGTCGAATCGAAACGTTGGATAGATATCAGATAAGCCGAATAAACCGGATGACTAATACTTTGGATGAATCAAAAGCTCTTCGATTATGCTGTCGAGTAGAAAGTGAGCTAGAGAGAGAGAGAGAGAGAGAGTGAGACGTTAGAGGGGATAAAGGGAAAGAGAAGAGAGACGTAGCTTGTGAGAAAGAGAGAAAGAGGGAGAAAATGACAGAAGAAAGAGAGAGAGAGAGAGAAAGCAGATGAATTCTATACTTGACTGTTGTTACTTTCATATCTACTGTCTCATCCTTGTGTCTTCATCCCATCTAGAGCGGCAAAGATTCTCATCCTGATAAAGTCAGCCATAAACAGTAAAAGTTAGAGGGAACGTGATTCAAGCCAGGGGATCAATCTTTCTCTTCCTTCGCTACTGCTTCGTCTTCCTCTTCTTCCTCTCATCCTTTTTTTTTCTTACCTTGGATCATCATCGTTTTTCTCGTTCCCGTGCTTCACTTCTCCTTTTTCTTCATAGCTAAATTCCGATAGCTCTTCCATCACGCCTCTTCCATCTCCTTTTTCTCGCTGCTTCACCCAGCGCTCTTCGCGTTCTCCGTTCTGTGTTCGAAGACTAAACGACATCTGAAAATGTGAAAGTTTAAATATTTAAACTCCCAAAAATACAAGCTGGAAATGTGTAGAATTAAATATTTAATTACGTCAATGAATTAGGTTTGGTCGTTATTGAAAAATTTTTCAACTGAATGTGATATGAAAAACAATCGGTATGTTTCTTATTAAAGAAAATAATAATTATAAAGAAAATAACAATTATTTCTTATTAAAAAAAATAATAAAGGGATCAAGTGGGAACTTAGAATTTTTCGTTAAATCATGTATAAAAGTTTGCCAATATGCAATTAAGTTTGATTAATTAAAAAATAAACTGTAATTCTGGGCAACTGAATAATTTTAGTTCTTTGAGCTGCTTTTTCTTCTTATTGTTACTAATATGAATGTTAAGAAAATCGAGAAAACTTTCCCTTCTTTACATCCAGGTATTTGTTACTTTAATTTTTCAAACGCACATACGACAAAGAATTTCGCGATCGATAAAATGTGCAACATTGTAAATGGAAATTAGCACAAACAAATTCTATCTCTTAGGTTGTTGAAATTTATTTGACTAATGAAAAATTTCCTCTGTTTTGTTCCATGATTTTATTGTTGGTGAAAAATTGAAATAATAAAAGATGTAGATGGGAAAGTCAGAAGTTATTCTTCGAAAACACAATGAGAATTTTAACACATTTCCCGTGGTAACATTTATGCTGGATATACCTAAAAATTAAAGAAAAAGATATTTGAAAGCAAAAATATAAATATGAATGGAATTTATTGTTATATTAATATTTTTTATCTGAGAACGAGGCTATCAAAAGGCGTGTAAGATGGGCAGTAACGAGAAATGAAAAAAGAGGGTGAGGGAGAGAAAAAAGAGTCTCAGTAAGTAAGTGGACTCCGTTCCAGTGCAGCTGTTTCGCATTTGAGAAACTTGCTACTGGCTTTTCCACAAGAAAGGAAGAACGAGAGAGAGAAAAGAGAAAGAAAGAGAAGTTGTAAAAAAGCGAGAGAACTCGTTCGGTTTGAATGGACGAACAAACTGAAGTGACGGAAAATAAGAAGGAAAAAAGATAACAAGTCGAGCAGGGAGTAGACGATTGAATTTTGCGTAATTATTCGAGTCGTCGTCCTCGAAATCGAGGAACAGGTACAGATGAAGAAACTTTTCTTCTCTCTTTTTTCCATCTCTGTCCTTTTAGAAAAAAAAATGGGGGAAAAAAAACGACGACAAAACGATGTTCCCTTTTGCCTGCTTGACGCTATTACCCTTTCCTTTTCTTCTCCAATACTGCTTCCCCGGGCAGCATTTTTCTTCGCTTCTTTTTTCCTTTCCTCTTCTCGTTTTTTCCCTTTCGATGGAAATTGCCCTTTGTTAGATTACGTCGAGAAATAAGCGCAGAGCTTTCGCACCAAACGCGAAATAACGTGATTACGTTGTAGCGGGGAAGCAAGAGAGCGAGAGAGAGAGATGAGACGAACGAGAGAGATATTTCGAACTGAGATTCATTGGTTTAAAAAAAAAGTGAAGAAAGAGAGAGGAATAAAATTCTTCATCAAGAAACATCCGGGCCATCTTCTTTCCTATTGGAAAAGACTCGAGGAAACGGGACAGAAGAACGAGATGGAGCGCAGCAGCAGGGCGAGAGGAGAAAAAATTTCGTGAATTTTCTCGTATCGCAAGGAGATAAAATCGCTACTGTCAAGGGGGAACTGTGAAAGATTTATTTATTTACTTGCGTAAATATAATCGGCGAAATGAAGGAAAGGAAATCCAGTTCAATTTGATTCTACGTGGGGTGCGGATAAGAGAAGTTAGGCATCAAAAGTACGATAGAGTATACCAAATGTCACCAAAGTAATTTTCAAGCGAAACGAAATGAATTTCCAATTTTGAAATTTCAAAACTGAAGTATGGCTCATAAAAATAAAAATAAAAATATATATATAGTAATCGGTGTCGAAATAAAATGAAAATATTTTTTAAAAAGTTCGAAAAAATCGAAATAATTTTTCAATTTATTGAGTTAAAGGTTGCGTAAATTTTTTTTGCCTCATATGCAAAAAACAATTTAAAAAATGCAGTTGATGAAATGATAATAATAAAAATAATTTTGAAAAATCATTAAATTAAAAATAATGTAAGAGGGAATGTGTCTTTGCTCCTGTCACTTTGGAGGAGGCACGACGGCCCTTCTATGTAATATATGGTTCCTTGAAAGCGTCCTCGTGGCACATTTGAGACCATTTTGAGAGGACATCTGGCCCGCCGTATTCTTTTTCTCAATGTATTTTTTTTTCATCTTTTTACTACGACGAAGGCGTGGTGGAGGATTTTGGAAGCGAGAGCGCGCGCCACAGCGCACCCCCCGATTTCTCGAGCTGACAATTTTGAAACATCTATCTCTCCAAAAATGTGAAAGGAGAGAAAAGAGTGAAAGAAATGGAAAAATATGAGACGAGCCTCTTCCGTTGAAATAGTTATTTCCCTTGACATTTTTTTAAATCCTAACTTTTCAATAATTATTTGGAATATATAATATATTTTATTAATATCGATTTACAATTTTTCTGCGAGTAAAAGTGTCAACCAAGGTAGACAATGTGCAAAAGCTGTATTCGAATGCACTTTATTTTCATCCATGGAGAAAAAGGTGAAAAAAATTATGAAAAGATGGAAAAATGGTCGAGGGGCCAGAAAATCCCACACGATTGGAAACTTATTCTCTCTTCTTTATATTCTGCTCTCTCTCTCTCTCTCTCTCTCTCTCTCTCTCTCTCTCTCTCTCTCTCTCTCTCTCTTTTACGTCCATCGATCTGTGGATTCCTATTGGAGCAAGAATGCCGCGTGATCGATCGAATCGATAGAAATTCATTTCTCTCTTTTTTTCGGTCGACGTTTAACTTGCGCCCAACAACTTCCCTTTGTGTCCTCGTTCTTCTCTTCGCGTTTGATCCATTCTGATCGAACAGTGATAACGAACGATAGAGAGCGAGAGAGTAAAACAGAGAAAGCGTATAGGTTCAAAGATAGGAATCGCGTTTACCATGCTCATTCAGTTTGGAGAAATCAGAAGGGAGGTAAAACACGCTTGAAAACCCCGAAGGCTATTCGTACTCGTTTCAAACTATGTATTTCGCGCTGTTAAAACTCATGCAAAAATCATGCGTAAAAAAGAGATAGAATAACAGAGACAGCTCGCTTTTTCACTTGCCATTTTAATTTAAAAACAAATATGTAAAGGCAATTTCAATACATTTTTCTAACAAGAAACACGGAAATTTATTTTCCACTGCAATCAATGAAAATATATATACAAATGGAAATAATAAAACTGAAACAAAATATTTTCGAAACATGCAAAAAAGGAAAAAGCGGTCGATCAAGGGGCACTACTACGATTTTTTTCGAAAATTTCAAGACGTGATAAAGTCTAAAATAAATGATATATTAACATAATTTCTACGCCATTTGCTTTGTCTTTGTTTAATCTTTAAAAATCACCCTTAATAAAGTTGATTTGGTCAAGAGAAAGAAAATATATCGCTAATTGAAATTTTTATAGGTCCACGAGACCCAGTAGTGTAACTAACCAAATTTTTTGAAATTTTTTTTCGATTTTAAGAGCCTATTCGATCGGAAATTTCCCGTAGATAACGAAAATGATCATTATTCGGGGCGAAATCCAAGAATTCATATTAAACGAGCCAAAAAACTGACTTTTCGATCAGTTTTTTCAATTTTTCAATATAAATTCTTAGATGCCACCTCGAATAAGGAACATTTTCGTAATCTACAGAAAATTTTTGATCGAATATTCTATTTAAAAAAAGACACGAATTTCATAATCAATTCATCAGAATAGAGCGTATTATTCTTGGTTATATGAAACATACGCCTAGGAAGAATCGCAAAATATCAATTCAAATATGTCGAAAAGGAAAGAGCGGCCGCGTTGCTGCTCATATTTTTTGAAAGCAACGGAGGTATTTTTCAGGTATTTTTTGCGGTTTGGGATCCAGATTTCGTCGAATTTTATAGGAAGACCCATGGATTAACTCGCATTGTATTTTTTTATAGAAAGGCAATACATTTCTAACAATAAGGAAAAAAAATTTTTGGCCTGCTGTCACTTTTCTCCACACTTTTTTTCATTTACATATTATATTCCATATCGCAGTGAAATCTCCGTATTGACACAACAAACGAGAATGTAATGCGTAATCGATACGACAGGATCTCGTATTTTGTGCTGCGCGGATCGCTCCACGCGAGCGACGAAGCGAGAAATAAAAGGAAGAAGAAGGAAAAAAATCAAAAGATCGAAATCAGCCCAGACGATCTTTCGTCAAGGCAATATTTGCGCGAATGATCGCTTTCCAATAGTTTCACGCCGAAGTGAAAGAGAAGGCCCTGTACGATGGAAGAAAGAAAAAAAAAGTATGTGAGTGAAAAAATAAAAATACATAGAGAATGGGGGAATAAGCGGCCGGAGAGTTCTCCATTGAAATGGAAAGCGTGAAAATATGGAGGTATAACGTATTAAATTCTTGCATACTCTTGTTTGTTGCAGAAGGTGAGAAAGTGAAAATCGAAAGCTTTGCGCACGATTGCCCTTTCTTTTTTGCTCTCTCCCTTTCTCTACAACGGTTTTGCGAGTTTGAAAATCGCGAGGAATAAGATTAAGGTATATAGTTCTCTTTTGGTACATTCGAATAATAAATATTCGTCTCGGTTTTTCTGACGTTCAAAGTGACTTGCGAGTTAAAATTCATTGAGAAAAGTTGTTGCAAATTTAACTAAAGAATAATATACTCGAAATTTAAATTTAAAAAAAAAACTGTTTCTTTGAAGTTATGTAAAAATCCGTGAAAAATTAAAAGTTTCAATAGAAGTAAAAATATTTAAGGTTCAACATTCTAACATTTAACTCGTATACTCTTACGAAAGAGCACGAAAATTTGTGATTTTAAACAATAAATCGATGTCTGAAAACTTTTTGAACAGACATTAAATTTTATTGGTTAATGAAAAAAAATTAAATGAGAAAAGGGACGAATAAGGCATCAAGGGTGCCAAATTGTCTTTTTCTTCTCCGTCTGAATGTCAGGGATGAAAATACCTTCTAGCCCGTTTTTGTGAAACGATGGAAGGGTCCGAAGAAAATCATGGCATATATACAGTACGTTCCAAGACCCGCCGTCATATATTTTTTTTCGTCTGCGCGCTGGCGCGGTTGTTGGGATCACAAAAGCGATTCTTCGCTCGTTCCTGGCCGAAAAATTCGAAAATTCGAGTCTCATTCTGTTTCTATTTGCAGAAACGAGGAGAAAACGCCTGAGCGAGTCAAGGATTTCTTACTCTTATTCTTCTTGCCATTGATTCCGCGTCCAACGATCCGAAAAGTCTCTCGTACTCTTCGGGAAAAGTAAAAATTAAAGACCCGAACGGTCACTACTTCTGCGACGAAAAATTGTTCGTCGGAGAAACGGGGGAGGAGAGGCCCTTTTCAAAATGTGACAATAAAAGCGTCCAGCACTGACGTTTCTTTTCTTTATTCTCGCAAGAAAATAAACTTCGGAGGAAAAGCGATCGCTGACAAGTTCGTAAGCAACAATGCAATTTTTCATTCCGCTCGTTTTTTAAATCTTTTCTTGCGGTTAATTTTTGAAAATACGTGTCGCTTTGTTCGACACTCGCTTGGAGAGGGAAAAAAATGGGGACGTAGCCAGATGTCAATTTCTTCGACAATCAAAAAAGCAATTTCAACGCTCGAATGACAATTCGAAATTTCAATTTATGACAATTGCGTTTTTGTTATAGTACCGTCAGTGATCGAAAAATAAAGGGACTAATTTCAAAATGTTACAGTTTACTATAAAAATTGCATTTTTTCAACTTCACAAAGAGTAAACATACATATATGTATGTATGTATGTATGTAAAAAATCGTGAGAATAATACATTCGTATATTTATCAGGAATTATTATTATTATGCCGGAAAATATTATTGTGTTTCGAATTTCGTAAGCTTTCAATAGCGAAATCACTCCGAATATGAATCGCAATGTCAACAATCCTGTTTTCAAAATCATTGAAATGTGACGAGAAGCAAAAAAAGAAGAGAAAGAGAGAAAACGACTGGGAGAATTCGCAGGAGCTATTAGGAACTTTAGGCGAATAAGCCGAGCGTCCCGATCCTCGGATGAATTGGATCAGAAAACTCGTCATCGACCGGTTTCAGCATACCAATCGTGCGGAGTTTCGTCTATAGAAATTTCGAGGGGAGATCTTACGTTTTATTGGAATTTGTATATCGAGTTCCCATCGGTCAGATTGTTGGAATATGTCAATGCGGTGAATCGCGAGCTCGATGAAAATTTTAACTCCTAAAAAACATAAGAATTATGCATAATATTTAAAACGAGAGCATAGCAAAGTTGTAACCATCAATTATAACTAAAGATTGAGAAAAATAAACGAATGAAAAATGGAATGGAATATACATGGAATAAATCAGCGGCGTATAAAGTTTTTGCGATGAAAAGTAAAGAGTGGATTTTGGGAGCGAAACGTGTCGAGTGAAGCGAGTTCGCGGGAGTTTATCCGGGATTTTAGCTACTAGCAATTAGAGAATTTACTGGAAGGGGGAGAAGGAAGAGGTTGGAGTGGAGAAGGAGAGATTTCTGGGAAGGATTCTCGGAAATTAGTAGGCGGACAGGAGCCAACGAAAAGTAAACCTCGAAGCTTAGGTGCTTCATCGTTTCTGTTGGTTCTTTGCCTCTTGAATGTTAGAAAACGGAAGGAGCACGAGAGAGGGAGTTGAGGTGGAAAAAAATAGAGCGAAGAATGGTCGAGAGTGAGACGAACAAAAAATTCCTCTCTCTCTCTCTCTCTCTGTCTCTCTTCACTCCGAATCTCTCTTTTTCGGTTCCGACTCTCCTATTTTTCTATTTATATCTATACGCGTATGAATCAAGCCTTAAAGGCGTTACTTGAGGCGATCCCTGGCCTGACTTACGAGTAAACGTGAATTTTATGGCCCAACGTGTGCCGAGTTTCGCGGTTGATACCACTGGGTCGAGAGCTTCATTCCTCTTTCTGTTTTTCGGCGAAAAAAAGAAAAACGAAAAAGAAAAACAAACAAAAGGGAAAAAGTCGAGGAAAAGGAGAGGAAAAAGAGGAAAATAAGCTAGGTTCTTCGAGTAGCCACTCCGCCTACGCTTTTTCTCGCCAGCATAAACGGGCGATTCTGCGCTCGAGAGGAGAGGAAGAGGAATACCGACGAGCCCTGCGCTAGACTTTTCGCCAACCGAAACCTTCCACTTTTCCACTTCAGCAAAGATATACAAAAGCGTCAACGTGAGCGAGTTTATCCTTTAAATCTTCACGAAATTTGTTCTCAACCCTCTCCACCCTCGCCAGTCCCCCTTATTTCTTCTCCTTTCCGAACCACTTTTCATCCCGATTTGCAAACTCTATAAATCGTTGAGTAAGTCGCGTTTTTCTCTCCTGGATTGCGATCGGGAAAATCGGCATCTTGGCAACTTATCTCGTTCTCGCCATCGTGAAATATTCAAACTAGAAGAATTGTGTACTTTGCATGCTTGCGCGGCAAATTAATCGAAAAATTCTATTCCGTCCAGCAAAAAAAGTTTACTCCGAGAAGAAAGTTGTTTATCTTCTTTTTCTTCTACATCTATACAGTAGAAACGAGTGAAACGAGTTTAAAAATATATATTTTTTTAAATTTGCATACAATGTTGAAAAACATAATTTTCCATAGCTTTCCACAAGTGCCCATGACAATGTTGTAATTTTTAGCATTAAACGTCTCGAGTACTTATTGACAGTCAGAACTTTGATCAAATTTCATCATAAAGAAATATATAGTTCAAAACGTTTGCACGCAGTTTTTTCAGAATATAATCTGCTGATATGATTTTAGCTTTGGTGTTTATCATGTGAAAAAAAAACATTTGAAAGTAGCAATAACATTGGAATCTCTTTGAATAAAGGAAAGACGATAGTATAATGCATTTGAAAGCTTAGTTCGTTAATCGCTCATCCTTGTTCTCTCTCTCTCTCTCTCTCTCTCTCTCTCTCTTTGGCGCATATTCGGTTCACCTATTAGCGATACCACGTTTTCTCCGTTATAACGTGTATGCCGAAAGCTGTGCACTATTGACAAAGCACATTACGTTTCTCCCTCCGGCACGGGGAGAGTATCGGGAATATTCTCTTTCGGAATTGGCAATGGCCACGATTGATTTAACCGGTCTATCGCGTCTTCTGTTTACGAGACTCGAACGATTGATTCCGAGCGGATCATTACATGCATCCAACCTTCCAATAACCTACACTCTCTCATATTGTATATATATAATTATCGAAGGCACATATATACAAATTTTCATGTATATCGAAGCAGGCGTTTCGCGCGTACAGTGCGAGCTAAAAATTTAAGAGTTCGGATGCACGTGACATCACAGGCGCATTCTTCGACACGGTACTGGCAGAAAATTCGAGGTCATCGG
The DNA here is from genome assembly GCA_030522545.1 of Cremastinae sp. A BG-2022a. NCBI lineage: Eukaryota > Metazoa > Arthropoda > Insecta > Hymenoptera > Ichneumonidae > Cremastinae sp. A BG-2022a. Next base: position 25,362 of record JAPYYW010001123.1, read on the forward strand.
CGCACAGGACGCTATTTTACCGCGCTATAAATTTTTCTCGGCGTCCCATATTTTTGTCGAAACATCGCACTTTGGCGGCTCTCGACTCTCGAATTTTTGATCACCAGTGTACGCGTCCTGAATCTACTGAAGTGTATTTGTACGCGTGTAATTTGGTAGTTTGTAGTAGGCAGGCAGAGCATCGGTCTAGTCTTGTTCCGGGTACACGAGTGTTTTCTCTCTTACACACGAATAAATATGCGCGCGCCTGTGTATATGCTGAAATTAGGGTACAAGAAGATGGGAAGGAGGATTTAGATATGAACAGGTCGCCGCGTGTATTTCAGAGTAGGCCGGAAGATATTTAGTGCACGCTAAATCTAATGAATTGTATCTCTCTCTCTCTCTGTCCTACTCGCTCTTCGAATTTCTATGTACGTACGAAATTACGCTCATGCGTTTGAAAGTACATCACAAGTGTTCTATCTCTGTTTAAAAAAAAACAGAATTACAGTTTTTGCTTTTTTTAAGTTTCATGATTTATTTTTATTTTGTTCCTTTGAATATGCTACACTGCGAGAATAACAGTCATTCTTCCAACTTTCATAATTGATCTGATAATTTTTGGATTACTATGTTTTACTGTGTATTTCTGCCCGTTCGTAATGAAATATTGTGGGCCATTTTTGAGCCACTTTTTGATACACAACTGTGTTGAAATTTTATATATGCAAATTCTCATGACAATGCAACGTTTATTTAGTAAAAAAAACATTTATAAGTATTAAAATATGAGAAACATATAGATACATTGATTAAAAACGAATATTTTGCAAAATGTAAATTAAAAAAAAATTATTTTTAAAGAAATCATTTGATTATATATATATAAATGTCTCGTAGATTTTTTTTCGTGTTCTCGCCTCAACTTTTGTGAAAAGCCGAAAATCTCGATCGTTAAAATCAGATGGGATTTTTTTCTAGTGTTTGCCGTATCGGGTTTCCCTTTATTCATCGATCTTAGATGGTGAATTGATGAGGACAGAGACTTTTCTTCATCTCGGTTTTCTTTCTTCTTTACTTTTTGTAAAGGCGGTAGGCGAAGCCCACGAGCCACAAAGAGCGGTATAATTTCTGTGTACGGCGGAAAATGCGAGGAGGGAGGGAGCACGAGAGAGAACGGCGAAGATCATCTTGACAGACTTCGGGTCGTTTTGAAAAATGCGATGGACCGTCGGCGTTGAAAGAAAACAGGTAGGAGCTTGCTCGCGAACAATATCCCGCCAGCGCGGAGTGCGTACACCGTCGACCAAAATTTTGAGAGGAATCCGGAGTTTAGTCGAAAAATATGAAATAAGAAAAATTTATGAAAGAACTGCGCGCAGGCTCATTCAGCGAATTTTCCTGACGAATGCTTCTCGTGACGAATTTTCGACAACAGAGTAAAAAATATGTATCAACTTCTTTTCATTTTCTGTACACGCTTTTGTTTTGTTTTTTTTTTCAATGCTGGCAGACGAAACAACTGCGATTGGGAATCGATCGACCGCGTGTCGAATCTCCCAGCAAAAGTCATCGTGAATTTTTTCGTAGCGACGAGTCAACTGGATCGCGTATTTCGTTCGTTCCATTTAATGCAAGAGGAGTATTTTGTTCCTCATTAATTTCTTGCTCTCATTTTCGAATGGCCACTTAAATTTTTGGTTCTCGCTGAATACACGAAAAAAAAGAAAAAATGAAAGGTGTATAGCATTTTGATGGTTTTCCTGAATCGCGAAGACGAACGATCCCCGTTACAAGAAGAATTTCTTTTCGAGTCGACTTGATGATGATGACGGGAGCCCGTGGTAAGAGCGAAATGGGAAACGGCGTTTCGTTGCACCTGGCGTGAGGAGATGAGAGTACACGAACACAGGTAAAAAGTCTCCCCAGCAAAGTGTCGAGGACTCACGCCCCTCGCGTCCAAAGTCTCTTTTACTTCGTTCCTGTTTGAACTGACCTGGACGGTATCTTTTGTCAACTGGGCCGAAGAGAGCCGCAGAGGGAGCGGCAAGGAAGCGAGAGAGAGAGAGAGAGAGAGATGAGAGAAAACGAGCGGAGCGAGGGCGTGTTACGAGAGAGAAATGGCGAGGAAAGAGACGAGAGCCAAGAGATGAAAACTCCACGAGTCTGGACCGTTTTCCTGCTCAGGCTCCAGCTGGCTTTGCTTCCGTGTTGTAAACGCGTTTGTGTGCACAGACGCACACCCAGCCGCGTCGTTATAAAAAAAGATACGGACGGGAACCTTGCGAGAGCCTACGGCAGTCCCTTAGGTAAACTTGTCTCAAAATAACCAACATTGTGTGGAGACTGACTTTGCTATTCTATACATACGAGCTTGCACAAATTTCTATCGACGATTGTTCCCCAACTTTTTCATCATTTTTTCCCAGAATTCTATTTAAAAAGTGTAATTTATTTATCGACCTAAGTAAACCTCATTTTTTTTGAAGATTACTTCGGAATATTTTAACAATACGTGTACACAAACAAAATGTAAAAAAATGTAAAATTTATTAGACTCGTGACAAATATTTTTTTGATGAAAATCAATGAAAAATTTATGTGGGAAATCGAGTGAACGATGCAAAGCGATTTGTCATTGCTCGGAAGATAATTTTTTCCTTCCATTCTTTGGAATCTCGTGTGGATAATTTCGAAATAATAGAGCGTAGGAAGACTTTTTGAAAATTTCGAAAGCGACCGATTGAAAAAATGTCGTAGATCAGCGAGAAATCATTTCCCCTGACTCTGAGGGTCTTTTGATCGAAAAGATTGGAATACTCGATGCGGCGCGCGTATACATATATATCAAGCTAACCCAGTTCTGGAGAGAGAAAGAGAGAGGGAGGAAGATCACGCCATTTGATTTGCGAGTGTTTGCCGAAGACCAGGTGTGACGGGACATGAATTACGAGGCTGGAAAAATCGAGAAAAGAATTTTTATTCACCTCGTACGCTCTCGCATGCGTTAAAGTGTGTGTGTCCGCTCTAAGGATATACGATCGACGATATTCACTGAATTGGAAGGAGATTCACGACTAGACGATCACCGAAAAAGAATGAGAGAGAGAGAGAGAGAGAGAGAGAAAACACAATATGTTGTATACCAAAATGCAACGCGTTCGGCGCCTTTGAACAACGCGAATCAAACACAGTTGCCTCGCGAGAGCTTCTGATGTGCATCGAGAAGGAAAAAACTGATACCAATTTCAAAAAACTTTCATATACTGAATTAAGGCAGTTCTATAATAATAACTATTTTATTAATAAGACTTTGAAAAAATGTTAACAAATTGATTTTAAAAAAAATGGTTCTATTGATTAATTTTTGACATTTTTAAAATTTAATAGGTTATAATAATTTGATTCTAATTTATATTCGTGTCAATTGTCACAAAAAATTGGAAACAATCGAAATAACTTAAAAATGGTTTGAAAAAAATATAATAAAAATAAACGAATAAAAATAAGAATAAGAAAGTCCAGTATTGGAGAAATATTCAAATTGTCAAAAGTTTCGAAAAATGTGCTCCAATAACTAATAACAAACAAATGGGAAAAATTTATGACAAAACATATGAAGTTATGTCTCCAATTACTTCTTAAAGTAGTTCTACAATTAGTCAAATAAAAAAATTTGATATCAGTTTTTCTCCATACCATGCCGAGTTTTTGAGTTTAAGTTAATTTATATATTTAAAAAAAAATGATTGCAAATTACGAAATACGAAAATACGAAAATTATTAACAATTTTTTAAAGAAAACTACAGGAAGCTTTCCAAAGTACAACAAAGTGGTATGCTAAATTTTAAGAAAAGATTCATCATCTAGAATTGAAGATATTTAGGATTAAAAATTGCAATATTTCACACGAGTTTTTATGAGAAAATACTGAAAATTGGAATTTTCCACAATAAATATTTCGATTACTATGTAGTAAAACCTTTTAAAATTTGATACACATGTGCAAAATCATATATGAAACAAGCGTTGTTCAATTTTTCAACAAAATCCTAAATAAACGATAAAACTACAAGAACTATTTTAAAACTGCATAGTAGAAAGAATTGATTTCCAAGATGAAACGAAAGAGTCCAACTTCAATACACACGGGATTCCCCCCATCAATCGAACAAATTCGTGAAAATACCGAATGTTTCATAAATTAGATAACGCAGAAATCGAAAGCCAAGATCCGAGGATTCGCGGACGAATTTTCTGAAACGGATTACGCTCGAAGTCGGACAAATATTTGCGAGAATCGAGAGTCGGATAAAAATCAAATTTTTGCTGCAAAGAGGATGCAAGATGAGACGAACGAAGGCTTTTGGGGGGTGAGAAACAGCATTGCGAGAGGAAGAGAGTGTGTATAGTTTATATATCTCGGGAGTAGTACCTGGGCTTAGGAGCGAAAGGAGGAGGATGGGGATTCGAGCACAGAAAGTAAGGTGCGGTCTCCCGAGTCGCAGGACCGCGGAAGAAACGCTTTTCGCCGCGAAATGCTCGAGAAAAGCGAGCAGGCAGAGGCGGAGAAAAGAAGATGAAAAAATGCATTCTCTTTGTGTTTTGTCCCGATACGCGCTCGCGAATCGGCGAGGAAAATAAAAGTCAGGATTCCCTCTTGGTCCTTCGCAGTGTTTTATTCGGATGCTGACATCCGCGTGTTGGAAAAATAAACTGCAAGGAAACACGTGCGCAAGGAAGAGAGAGAGAGAGAGCCGAGAAACGTCAACCCGGCTCGAGACCAGGAGAGAAGTTGTATCGAGAGAAAAAAAACGAGAAGAAAAAAAAGCGATGGAAAAGCCAGAGTGAAAGGAAAGAGAGAAAAAGATTCTCTCTCTCTCTGCTCTCTCGCTACACCGCTGCATCAATTCTCAAGCTGCGGGGCTCTCTTTGACTCTGGAGGCCTTTGTGTGTAACGCCGCTTTGAGAAAAAATCCGCAAGGATCCAAACACAGGGAATACGATTCGAGGTAGACGTTCAATAAAAAGATCGTAATATACATTCAGCACTTAACCGCTTAAGCGAATTCACCACTATTTTGAGAATAAATAAGACAACGGTGGAGTCTCGGACCCAAATATATACTTGAGGAGACATGGAAAAACAGAATACTCGAGTTTTGCAAAAGAAAAAGTGTTTTGCGTTGGACATGCCAACGATCCTTTCGTGCTCGAAGCATACTTTTCTTTTTCTCATATTTTGTCGTTTAGCCTAGCAAGAAGAAGACTTTGTTCAAATATATTAGATCAAAATATTTAAAAAATATTTCAAGTCGGAACATAAAAAATTCGTGATCAACGTCTGTTAAAAAAGTTGTAATAAAGTATTCAGAATACTAAACCAATATTTGCACTTATCGAAAAAAAAATTTACAAAGTGGAAGATTTTTTTTGTACTGACTATAAAACTGCTTTTTGTATGCCCATTTGGTGAGAAATTGAAAATATTAAATTATATAAAAAATATATTATGTTAGAGGTTCAATATGTAATACATAGTCAGATGCTTTGTATTGCAAAATGTGCTGCCTGGTGCTGCCAGTGCTGTTCGCATGTACATTAGGATAAACTCGCAGCATACGCAGCAGATTTTTAAATGTATCGTGGAAACATGGAAAAGCAGGAGACTAGAGTTGCAGAAAAGATACTTTGCCACCTCTGCAGATTAGACCAACTAAGCCCAATGTACGAAAACGAAAAATTCTTGGTCACACAACACTACCTCTAAATACTGAGAGAAAATAATGGTAAATTTTACTATACACAAGGGATAACTATACTAATTATCATGGAACTAATTATATTTTATTACGATTCTATCCTAAATATTCTTTATTTTATAATAAAAACATATTCTTTTTTCTTCTATTAAAAAAGACACGAGACCTCTCTCTGATCGATTCATTGGAATAGAACGTATTATAGAGCAGAAATTATTCATTTCGATGTTTGAATCATTAATTTCGTCTTGCCAAAATTATCAGGAATTACCCATTATGAAGTCAATATCGCGTCGAGGACACGGAAAGATATCGCCACTAAAAATTTTATGATCTTCCTATTTTCGATTCTCGGAAAACCAGACTGCACCTAAGTTGTTAATCTCTCGTGTAGAGAGGTATCATTTTATAATAGATATACAAATACTTCTTTCATTTATGGATCTAATGTTTTATTCCAAGGCCAACTTCCAGTATATAAGACTAATATACGTAAACAAAAAACTTGATCACACACACTACCTGGAAATATCAAAGGTGGTTCTAATTGTGTGTTGGCTGATTGACCATAATCTTTTCTACCCAGGTTGTTGGTTTCAGTCGACCTAAAACGTGTACAGATGTAGCACTACATAACAGCTAGATATTCGAAGGATCCTCTCAGTTTCGAAACTAACACGTTTCATTCTTATTACCGTTTCGCTCAATCGAGGAAGAAAAGCAGTTTGGAAATACGCAAGACATTGTGTTCGGCGCATTGAATCATACGCAAAGCTGTCGAGTCCCGAAATCGAGTTAGACGACAGTTACGGGCCGATCACGAAGTCTGTGTATTCTATGGTTTGTTGCTCAGAGCATTTCGAGCGGTACCTTCGATCGGAGCTTCGCTAAATTTGTGTGCGCGAGTATTCGAACATTTCCTATCGCAAGAGTGAGTTATCGAGTTATCGACTTTGGTCCGAGTCACGAGAAACCTCTTTTATCCTTGCCCCGGCTTTCTTCCATCTTTCCTCTCGTCCTCCCTGCTCCTTTTCTTTCCCTTCGACAGCCAAGTTTGTCGAAGCTTTCAGTAACTCTCGATATCGGCCTGGATTGTGTAAATCAAAGCAGGGAGAAGGAGAAAAATCGCCATGCGTATTCCATGGTTCTTGTTTTATATATATACATTATATATATGTAATATGAACTATTGTAGATGGCGCAGCGAAAGTCCGCAGCTTTCAGAGCTCTGTGGAGTTCCTTACTTTTTTTCCTCTCAAACGAAAACGCCGCGGGAGAAGCGATTTTTTTTCTATCCTCGTTAGCGAAGCTTTAAATATGCTTCCATCGTCAAAGAAAAGGGTTCATTTACGCGCTAAGTCCATTAATTATGAAACAAAAAAAATTAGACGATTTCTATTTGATTTTATTTCTCGTCCTTTGATCTTTTCAAACCGTTGATCATTCAAAATTGTTAAGGCTTCTTCATCCACTTTTTACGTTTAATGAACCACTTTCAAATAATCTGTCCGATTTCTCCCTTTCTTTTTCATTTTCTCTTAAAGATATTTAATTGACTATCGAGTAGCAACACAATCCCCTCATACGACGCAATCATTTTGTCGACATTGTTTAGAGAATTTTGTAAGCATTTGTTAACGTATTAACAAAATTTCACTTCTAGAACCCAAAGTCTGTTGCAGTCATGAAAGGTACAAACATTATTGATTATATATGTATATTTAGTACTACTTTGTTACTCGAAGTAACAGTCGCGTTAACTTGGTAAGTTTCGATTTTGAGGCCGTGGACACCCTTTACGTTGCGGGCTTTGAAATTTGTAGCTTATGGGGCTCTCGAGATACAGAGAGCGAGAAGCGAAGGGAAAGAAATGAAGAAAAGTGACGGGACGAAGAGGAAGAGAAGAGAAGAAACGACGTCGTATATTTTTTACCTCTAAAATTCAGACCACGTGCAGACGAAAACATCTTTTCTCTTTCCCATCGTGGCGGCGCCACGCTCTTCCTCTCTCATTCCCTCCGCATTTTATCCTTTTTTTTTGTTTAATATATTTCTATAGAGAATGCGGTTGGCACCTGCCCTCGCGGTGGCTATCTCTCTCACGCGTCTTTTTCTATACGATGAGGCAAGGACTTACCGAGGGGAGAGCCGGCGATTCCTCAAATTCTCGACCATCCTGTGTATCTTCGTCGGAGCTAATTATCTCGGGCCTTTCTCCCGCTCGGACTCGTGTAGAAAATTCATCCGCCCCGCCCTGCAACGGAGATAAAGCGATCGTTAGAACCTTGTCCGAAATAATATTTATTTTCATCTCGGGGTGAAAAAAAATTATGGATAACATTAAATACGTCTTTTATTTTCCGATGGATAATCATAAATTCTTCGAACTGACAAAAATAAAATATGTATAGTTGGATTTGTGAAGAAAAATAATCAGTAACTAGTGAAAATTACATCCTTAAAAATGCATTAATTAACGATCTGCAATTTTTTCACATTTTGCAAATTTTCCAAATTTAAATTTCAAGAAATAAAAAATAAAAAAATTCTATTGTTAAAATAATGAAGTGGTCATTCCACTGTATTTGTATTTTAAAAATATTTTAACTAAAAAATTGCTTTAAATTCATGTTCAAATTTCAGTGATCCACAATTCATCTTATTTTTTTGAATTAAAAACAATGATTATAGTAAATACGTACTGAAATTTTGGAATATATACAGACTAGCAGATTATAGTGGCTCGGGCGCTTCGCGCCCTTGCGGCAATAAGAACACTTATCCAAAATCCGGTTTTTTTGGATTGTTTAGAATAAATTCTAGGATTGCGCTCCGAATAATTACCATTTTTGTTATCTGCGGGATATTTTCGATCAAATAGCCTCTTCAAATCGAAAAAAAAATTTTTTTAAATTTGGTGAGTCACACTGGGTCTCGTGGACCCATGAAAATTTCAATTAGCAATATCTTTCTTTTTTCTTGACGAA
>JAPYYW010001124.1:0-33788 GCA_030522545.1 Cremastinae sp. A BG-2022a
TCTAAAAAAAATTGTATTCACGTATTTCACATGGAAGAATATTCTCTCCAAATTTGAACGAATTTTTATCATTTCGTTATATGTAGCCAACCTCCTTAAGCTTTTTCAATCTTTTTACAGCGATACGGTAGAAAGTTTCCAAAAACGAGTCCGATTCCACTAGCCAAATGTCCCGAAAAGGATGAAAAAGATAAGGACGACAAAGCAAGCAAAAAAGAAAAGCGACGACGAATAGATCCGATCGTTTACGAGCCAACGATCGATCCGTGCTTCTATCCTGAGAGGGCGATGCGCCAGATGAAGGCTCGGAAAGCGGCAAAGGAAGAACTGAAAAGAAGAAAAGAAGCCAGTGAGAAGCTTAAAGAAGAGGCCAAAGAAAAGGGCGACCAAGAAACAGACAAGCAAGAGGCTAAAAAATAAAAGAAGGACCAACGAACGAAGAAATCTACGAAAAGGATCCAAAAACATACAAAACAAAATTTCAATAAATATCATAAATAACATTAAAAATAAATATAATATAAAAGTTATCCGAAAGTTTTTTACCAGTTTCTTTCATACTGCATTGTTTTTTCAAAAAAATCCAATGCTTTTCTGCAAGATACAACTGTCGCTGTCTAAATTTTTTTTCATTTAATAACTTAAAATTGATATAATTTTCGTAAAAAAGATTTTTAGTTCAATTTTTCCATATTATTATAATATAATTATTATTTTGCTTGATTTTTATGCATAAACTTGCATTTTTGTCTCATAACTAATGAACCAGATGCTGATAGAACTGCTTCAAATTTGGTGACACAAATTGCTGAGACGTAATTGAGGTCTGACATTAATTTCATGCAGATGGTAATATTAAAACAAGATTGACAGCGGAAATAAACATTTCTCCCATTTACTCCCATGCATAAGCTTAAATTTAAAAAATTGTGTAAAATACGACGTAGTTGATCGACTTGAAATTCGTACCATCGACGTTTTTTTTTATTAATTTGTGATTCATTTTGAAAAAAAAATTGAGTTGATAGTAACATTTTCATTTCTCCCATTTACTCCCACGTATGAGCCTAAATGAAAAAAAAGAAACTAAGTTAAATTAAATCCACAAAATTAATGTCATATCAAAGAAGGTTTTGTGCGAATTTTCAATGAAATCCTGAGAAATCGATTTTTGTAATGTGTATAGCTATCGTAAAAAGCATTAATCGTTATTTTCTGACATGACATTTTCAACGAGGAAAACGAGACTATGCTCCAAGTGCATTTTACGTCAAAGTGGTATGACGAAAAGTAAAGTAATACTGTTATTGCATCGAGCAATTGTCTGTAAACCGAAGGAGGAAAACTGTGAAAACCCACAGTGAATCATCGAGCTTATAGAATCTAATTTATGCGAGCTAGATAACTCGCATCGACGAAACAGTAACAGTGCGAATCTCACAAAAAGTAAATAGCTTAATTATGTAAAGAATATAAAGAAAAATAAGAGACCGAAGTTTATGCACAAAAAGAAAAATATGTGACTTTCGAGATAATTACGGTTCAAGCTCCATCGGAGATTCTCCTTATCAATCGGATGATTTTCTAAAAACTGTATTGAATGTATTTTAAGATACATGCAAACTGCGAGGCTTATTATCTGATGAACCCGTCGGATTGTACCTGCTCTTCGTAGGTGTAATGGAACGCCTCGCCACACATACATATATGAGCAATTCCACCTCAACTCGACGACGATTTTAGGATGACCTATTTGATTTTTTTTAATTTTTTATTATGTTATTGTAGATGCTGAATAAAGTATCCATGCCAATTTTTAGCCCTCTATCTTAACGCGTACCGAAGTTTCGTTAAATTCTTAAAATATTCGTAGCTTCAATTATAATTAAGATATCGTAAATTAATAAGAGGTCAATTTTTTGTTTTTTTTTTCAATGTACTTTTTGGAAAAAAATTGAAAATTGAGAAAAAAATTTTCTATAGAGTCTTTTGACCGTTTTGGAAAAAAATTTGGATTCTCTATCAATGGGATCCCTTTAAATTTATTTCTAACAAAGTGTATAACATTATACATAAAAAAACGAAATTTTCTACCGAAGATGGGATTCAAATAACTTTGTATCAAAAAAATTTCCATTTTTTTTTGTAATTTTTATCTATTTTTGTTTTGTGACTGAAAAATTTTTTTTTATGCGAAGTTTTTTACGAAAGTTTTGTTTGTCAAATCGTCCTTGAATTGAGATGGAATTGCTCGTATATTTCCTCGAGATGCGAATCGTATAAAAGCGCACGAGAAGCTCGGACGAGTCGCAGTCGATCTATCGAGACTGCGAGAGCTCGGTCAGTGTCATTTCTGAAAGCATTTTCCTGATATTTGAGAAACGCGATTAACTATATCGCGATTGATTCGAGAAGAATGAAGTGTCTATTGACTCTGTTGTGTCTCGTCATGGCTCTGTGCTCTGTCCAGAGCAGCCCCGATAGCATTGAAATAAATTTGCCCGATGGAAGGATTCGTGGTTCTTTTATGACCTCCAGGCTTGGCAAGAGAATATACGCTTTTCGAGCACTCAGATACGCCCAACCACCCCTTGGAGAACTACGTTTCAAGGTGATTATCCTTCCAGTTTAAGGATGTATCGATATTTTCAAAAATATGAGAATTTTATTAATTTTTGGTATTTTGTTCTTAAGATTATGCTATAAATTTTGTGCCAAATTTGAAATCGTTTTACTGAATGATTTAAGGAGGTTGTCAGAGTAGTCAATACAACTATTTGAAAATTAAAATTATTAAAAAAAATTTGAAGAAAGCTTCATTTTATTTACTTTTTTCATACGAGATTCACTTCTATTAATACGTTTCAGAGGAATAATTTATATTTTTAAATTAATTTTTAATTTTTAATTTTAATTTTTAATTTTTAATTAATTTTTTAATTAATTTATATTTTTTAAAATTAGACACTGTTTTGAACGAGTACAAATGAGGTTTGACATAGTGAACTGTCGATTAACTCGATACATTTCTTTTATTTGTTCGATGACACCACTTTTTTGATGATGTCATTAATAATACCTCCCTAGGAAAATCATATAAAAAATAATGTGTTAATTACTCAAATGAATACTCATACCCCATACGCGAAGCAAAATTACCATGTAAATTTATCATTTTCAAATGTATTTTTCTTCACAGAAAGTTTGGCAACCTATATAAATTTCGTGCTTATTGGAAAGCTAATTTTATTTTCTATCGAATCATTATATTTTCTGGCAATTCTCCAGACTTTGACATCCCGTTACAACCTCCTTAAGAGTTATCAAACTCCAAAGTTTTGCTGAGATTTAGCATTGCTTCTCATGGAGAATTCATAAATTCGCATTCAATAGAAATTTTTAAATATGAGATTCTTGTGAGTTCTTTTTTTATATTCGTAGCAGTGTTCATTTTGTAGAGACAAAATTTGAAAACATTTTACAAAATTTATTTCATTTAATTGTTTAGCAACAAAAAACTATTTAAATTACTGTTAAAATATGCTCAAGTTGCAAATTGACAGCCAAACCAAGACTCAAAAAATTGACTCCTTTTTCGCAAAAACCAAAAAAAATCTTTTCTCGACCTGTATAATCTAAATTTTTCGTGATACCCTGAAAATTTTTCGATTTATATAAACGTTTTTCTACGTTGAATTTTTTTAAAAATGTCTTTTAGCAAGCTGTACCGGTTTCTCCCTGGACGAATGTATTCGACGCGACACAGGAAGGACCTTCGTGTCCTCAGCCGGGAGGCAGAAACCAGTCCGAGGATTGTCTACGACTCAACGTTTACACGACCGAGGTAATCGACTGGATTCTATAATCTTAATCTATAAGAATTATAATTTTAATTATAATTATAATTATAATTTTAATTATAATTTTAATTATAATTATAATTTTAATTATAATTAACATAATAAAAATAATAATCTATAAATAATTATGAGGATAGAAAAGCTGTAAGGTAAATCTAAATTAATTAGTAAAAACAAAAAAATAAAACAATTTATAATAATTCTGTATTTTTGCAGTTACCATCTCCGGGTATAAAGACGGCTCGGAAACCATGCAAACCGGTTATAGTGTACTTCCATCCAGGTGCATTTTATGTATTCACGGGACAAAGCCGTATCGTAGGACCGCAATATTTCTTGGATCAGGACATCGTCCTGGTCACTGTCAACTATCGGCTCGGATCATTGGGTAATAAATTATCTATAAAAAATTACATGTCACTATCGTCAAAATTATATGTGAAAATGAAACTTGTATTATAACAAATTAATAATACGAATATAATTAATTGAATGCAATAATTATAGATGGACATGTCCCAACAGTTTGACAATTTTCGTTATATTATTTTTAATATTTCTATTATAGTTTTATCAATAGAATCGTATGAATTATTTTTCCTATATACGAAGAAGTGTATTTTTCATAATGTTAATTTATTGGAACAAATTCACTCAAGCTTATAGACAGGGTCGATTTTCTGTCCAACTATTGGGACATTATACATATTCAAACGTTCAAGTAATTATTTACTAGGAATATTATTTCAAATTAACACATAAAATGAGTTTTAAATTGCTAAAATATCAGACAATAGTTTAGATGTGAATTTGAAGCAGATTTCTTTGTTTCAATATATTTAAAATAAAAATAAAGTGGGAAAACTCTTAGCTGTCCAACTATTGGGACGTTTACCTTATCTTAAACAAAGACGCAAAAAATTTTTTTTATTGATGTGTGTTGTCAACAGGAATGATAAGTACCGGCGATGCGGTAGCACCAGGAAATTTAGCTCTGAAGGACCAGGTCGAGGCTCTCCGTTGGGTGAAGAAAAACATCGAGCATTTCGGCGGCGATCCAAATTGCGTCACGATTTCCGGTTACAGCGCTGGTTCCTGGAGCGTCTCCCTGCATCTCTTGTCGCCGATGAGTCGCGGTCTTTTCCACCGTGCGATCGCTATGAGCGGTTCCGCCATTTACCAGACGCCGCTCCAGCCCCATCAGCGAAATCTCGCTGTAAAACAAGCCCAGTTTCTCGGTTGTCCAACTGACACCAGTAAAAAAATGATCGACTGCCTGAAGACCAAGGATGCCATCGAAATGGCTGCCACGCTTCCCCAATTCTTCGTAAGTTTGCTGCTACCACGAACATTTATTTTCTTTGTATAAGGTTAAAACGTTCCAATAGATGGACATGTCCCATAGTTGGACAATTTTTGCTATATTATTCATTTCAATTATTTTTTCTCAATAAAATCGTATAGATTATTTTTCATATTCAATGAAGTTTATTTTTCATAACATTAATTTATTGGAAAAAACTCACTCGATCCTAGAGGCAGGGTTGATTTTATGTCCAACTATTGGGAAATTGGCAGTACGTTAACTCTACTCTTCACTTCTCTACTCAAAACCATATTTTAAGCTAAATTTGGCTTTTTATAACTACAAAAGAGTTTTTTTTTTGAGTAAATTTATTCCAAAATAATCAATTTTTTTATAGCAGCCATATTCAAGATGAAATACGAAAAAATAATGTTAAGAGTAGAGAAGTAAAGAGTAGAGTTAACGTACTACCATTTTTTTGTTTGAATATTTTTTAAAGATAAAGTGTGAAAAATCCTTAATTGTCCAACTATTGGGATGTTTACCTTATTTTCATATTTTCTTAATTGCAAAAAATCATGTATTTTCTCAGGAATGGCACGGCGATCCTGTCCTTGTTTGGGCTCCCGTAGTCGAACCCGACATCCCCGGGGTTGAAAGATTCCTCACGGACCAACCTTCTGAATTGATAAAACGCGGAGAAATCGCCGACGTTCCGCTCCTAACTGGTATCTGCAAAGACGAATTCGGTGGTGTAGTTATTCGTAAGTATTACACAATATTATACAACAATGTACAACGACTTTTAACAATTAACATCTCGATTACTAGATGGTGAACCTCCATAAAATTTGACATACATTTCGACATGATCCCAAAGAAAATTATATACAAATCATTAATAAATTCTGTCTCAAACTATTTTCACGCTACTCCTACTTTAAATAAAATATTTATTTCTATAGTTTATTGCATATATCACTTTTTCCTTTTAGCTGCCGTCGAAGACGCTCGAAAAGGCAACTTTTCCGTTTTCGAAGACCTGAACGAGAATTGGTACAGGATAGCGCCAATCAGCTATTTTTACGAACGCGATACTCCGAGATCCAGGGAAATCAGCACATCACTGAGACAATTTTATTTCAAAGACAAACCGATCAGTGTGGACAACGTCGACGCTCTCTCTCGCGTAAGTATAATAACAAAGAAAAATATGCTCCATTATCAAAGAAAAATGTCAATATATGGGAAAAGACCCAATAATTAGAGAGCTGAGGATATTCTTACTATCTATATTTTTGAAATATTTAAGCAAAAAAACATTTTTTTAAATTTAATTTAAACAGACATCTAAACAATTGTCTATTTTAGCTATCCAAAATTCATTTTATGTCTCAATTTTAAACAATATTTCTAGTAAATAGTCAGACTTGAAAGTTTAAATATGTCCCCATAGTCCCCATAGTAGTACAGCAAAATCAACCCTGTATCTAAGATTGAGTGAGCTCGTTTCAATAGTTTAACATTATGAAAAATACACTTACTTTTATGAGAAATATAATCCATATATGATTTTGTTGAAAAAAAATTCAATCATTTGAAAAAATAACAACATTAAAAAAAATTAAACATTTAAAATATTTTTTTAAAAAACATTAAAACATTACAACTCATTAAAACGTTAAAATATAAAATCAAAACATTAAAAACATGTTCGAAGACATTTTAAAAAATAGCATATATCGGCCAACTATTGAAAAGTTTATCTTGCTCGAACATTCGACGATTTTGCAGCTGTACGCCGATGCTCTCGTAATCTTCAACATGAACAATTTCGTGAAGCTCATGGGACAGTACTCGAGAAAGCCCGTTTATTTCTACAATTTCGCCTATCAGGGCCGCTACAGTCACGCTGTTTGGACTGACACGAAAAAGCCATTTGGTAAGAGATTTTTGAAAATGATTAAAAATCGTTGAAAAAACGACGAAAAACAATGAGAACGTTTTTGATTCGCAGGAGTCGTGCATCACGATGATCTTCTTTATCTCTTCTGGGACGATTACTTCCCGTACTTCGAGGTGACCGACCCTGAGTACGAGATGGTGAAGACCCTGACGAGGATGTGGGCGAATTTCGCGAAAACGGGGGAGCCCGTGCCCCAAGGCGATCCAAAATTCTCCAACGTCGCCTGGACCCCGTTCACACCCTTGAACAATAATTATTTGGAGATCGACAAACAGTTGACCATGAAAACGAATTTGTACAGAGAAAGAATGGCCGAGTGGGAAGGTCTCTTCCCAATCGTGTCTACCAGCAAAGGACAATCGTCTCCTACCAAAGGACGCCATAATTAGAGTTAACGATAAACTCTCCAATTGATGTCACATGTTGTTCGTCGCTCTGTGCAAATGCCATGTGTTGTTAACTCAATAAAAAGAAACGCTTTGAATCATATCCACGAGCCTCGGATCATTTTTTATTATTTAATGATCATCAGTCACGCGTTCGCAACTCTGTTTGCTCTTGAAGCATGCACCATCTCGTTCAGACTATTGAAATAAAAAACACCTGTTCGTTCTCCAAGTTTACGCTCTGGAGCAATTTTACTCTTCAAGACGAACGTATGCACGAACACTATTTTTTTACTTGACAAATTTGTTTTTTTTAATTAGATGAAGCTTATTTAGGGATGTATGGGCAGATGATACTAACAAAAAGTGCATTTTTGACGTTAAATTCGTGAAATACAGACTCTGGCTTTTGCTATGAAAGTGTTTCTTAATATTCTTAATAAAATTCTCAAAAAAGTATATTCTTAAAAAAATAAATTCTTGATGTTAAACTCGTGAAATCCAGACTCTGGCTTTTGCTAAAAAAGTGTCCCTTAAGATTCTTAAAATTCTTTCGCGTGTTTCTTAAAAATTACATGAAATTTCTATACCCTCTCGAAATATTAAAAACAACGGAAACAGAATTTCGTAACATTCTTCGTATTATTTTACGGTTCACATTTCTCTGTTCATTATCTCATTAAATTATTTTTTCTTACGGAACGAATTTGACAAAAATAATGTCATATTACTTTAGTATCATACAATATTAAATAATAATAATAATAAATAAATAATTTAGTAATATTTTTTATATTTAATAATTTGGTAATGGAGAAAGATTTTTAAGGGTGTATGAGACAAACAAATTCCAGCAAAAAATTAATCCTTGACGTTAAATTCGTAAAAATCAAACTCTGGCTTTTGCTAAAAAGTTGCCAATTTTTTTTAGTACAAAGAAGTGTATTTTCCATAACATTAAAGTTATTTAAACGTTTAAGTATTTATTTACTAGAAATATTGTTGAAAATTAACACATAAAATGAGTTTTAAATTGCTAAAATATCAAACAATAGTTTCGATATGAATTTGAAATAGATTTTTTTGTTTGAATATTAAAAAAAAACAAAGATAACGTGAGAAAACCCTTAGCTATCCAACTATCGCGACGTTTACCTTAAAAGAATATAATACTAAAAATGTACTAAATTCTCATATTTAAAAAAAAATCGCTCATACATCCTTAATCCATACCAAAATCGGTCCAAAACATCAATAATGCCATGAAAATGGGTATAAAGGATATTCAAATTTCTACGATAAAAATTTGTGTTTTCGTCTTAATTATCTTTCCAATTTTCCTTTTTAATGCATCAACGAGGAAAAGCTAATGAAAGTAAAAAAGAACAAAAGCCCGTGCATAAACGTTCGGATAGAATGCGAAGATTAGATTGTATTCAACGATGTGTATACCGTGAACGATGCTCGCTATTATTCATACAAGAAAATTACGTGTGAGTTACATAGCACATGTACCTTCCTGTATCGCGACGGTGGACTGACTATAAATACGACCGCCCGGCTTAAACGTAGCATCAGTTAACGTCGCATTCGTTCGGAACTTTGTGCTACTCCCGATTTTCTTTTTTTTTCACGATCAAGAAAAACGTCAAATAGTAAGGACGAGAACGTCTAAGACTTCGGAGCTTTGAAACTCGGGTTAAAAATGAAGTACGCCCCGATTCTTCTGTGCCTAGTGGCGATTTCCGTCGCCCAGGAATCCAATAACACGGAGACCATCGAGTTGAATTCTCCCAGCGGAAAAGTTCGCGGATCCTTTCTGACCTCTCGACTCGGCAAGAAGATTTATTCTTTCCGGGGCTTGAGATACGCGGAGCCTCCCACTGGACAACAACGATTCAAGGTGAGTGACTCCATTCGTTCTCGTTTCTTCTTCTCGACAAAGTATACTTCGTTTATTCTTCGTCACTTGGCTATTCAATATTTGGTCATTTTCACAAGTTGTCGACTCATTGACCGATTTTATCAGCTTTTCTTTGAGAATTTTTATTAATTTTAATCAGATTTTTACAACTATGAATTGATCGAGTGAAGAAAATGCAGATTATGTCCATAAAGATCTTTCCATTATTGCTTTCAACTTTAAAAATTGTAAACTCGCGAAATTCGTAGAAATCAAATTGGCAACTGAAAAATAGAAATAGATTTATTCATTTTTTCATCGTTTAAGAATTTATTGAGATTTCGTCTCTAAATAAATTAATTGAAAATAATGCAGATTATGTTCATAAAGGGTTCTCATTATTCCTTTGCTTTTAAGTTAAAAAATAATAAACTCAATAAAATACTTCGTTTCTTCGTCTCTCTTTTCGTCACTTGGAAATCCAATATTTGGTCATATTCACACATTATCGCCTCATTGACGGATTTTATCAACTTTTGTTTGAAAATTTTAATTAAATTTAATCAGATTTTTACAACTAACGTAAGAATAAATCAATTGAAGAAAATGCAGATTATATCCATAAAGATATTTCCATTATTTCTTCCATTATTGATTTTAATTCCAAAAATTGTAAACTCGCCAAATTCGTGGAAGTCAAATTGGCACCTGAAAAATAGAAACAAATAGATTTATTTATTTTTTCATCGTTTAAGAATTTAATAAGATTTCTTCATCTCATTATGGTTTTGCTTAACTTAAAAAATAATAAACTCGACAAATTACTTCGTTTCTTCGACACTCTTTTCGTCACTTGTAAATCCAATCTTTGTTAATTTTCACACGTTCTCGACTCATTGACCGATTTTATCAGCTTTTGCGTTAGAATCACTCGGTGGAGAATAAAGTACCCTCGTTTTTGTACCGTGTCCATTCAACTTCTATCAATTCTGTGGGCGTGTCGCACACAACGAGTTCTTGATTAATCGCTCACTCTCAATTATTCACAATCTGCTCTGCCTCTCCTTTGCTTTTAACTCTAAATAATGACAGACTCACGAAATTTGTAGAAGTCAAATTGACACCTGAAAAAGAAAGAGAAATTGATGTTATTAATATTTTTTATCGCTCGAGAATTTAATCAGATTTCTATGTCTATGAATAAATTTATGGAAAAAATGTATATTATATCCATAAAGACGTTTCCATTATTCTTTTGCTTTTATCTCCAAAAATTATAATTTGGAAAAATTTTTTTAGCTCTTGATAATTTAATTAGACATCTGCGTCTCTGAATAAATTAATTGCAGAAAATGCAGATTATATTCATAAAAAGTTCTCATTATTCCTTGGCTTTAACTACAACAATAATATACTCGTGAAAATTGTAGAAGTCAAATAGATATCTGAAAAAGAAGTAGATATTATTATTATTTTTTATCGCTCGAGAATTTTATTGGATTTCTTCGTTTCTGAGTAAATTTATGGAAGAAAATGTAGATTACATTCACAAAGAGTTCTCATTTTTTCTTTGTTTTTAACTCCAAATAATAATCGACTCACGAAATTCGTAAGACTCTGATTGATACCTAAATAAAAAAAGAAATAGATACATTAATATTTTTTATCACTTGAGAATTTTATCAGATTTCTGCGTCTCTGAATAAATTGCTTGAAGAAAATGCAGATTATATTCCCATTCTTTTTTTTTCTTTTAACTCCAATTAATTGTAAAACAAATTTTTTATTAAATATAAAATTATTAATGATAAATTCGTAAAATTCATAAACGTCAAAGTGACAGCTGAAAAATAAATATAGATATATTAATATTTTCTTTATCGCTTGAGAATTTTATTAGATTTCTGAGTCTCTGAGTAAATTGATGGAAGAAAATGCAGATTGTATCCATAAAGATGTTCTCATTCTTTCCCCTCATAGCGCGATTAAATTTACGTAAGGTCACGTAACACGACGAGATATTACTTTACCTCCACATCGTTCTTTTTTTTTCTTCGCTGTTCAGCAAGCAGTTCCGGTCGTCCCGTGGAAAGATGTTTTCGACGCGACCCAGGAAGGACCTTCCTGCCCACAGCCAAATGGAAAAATCCAATCTGAGGATTGCCTTCGACTGAACATATACTCAACGAAGGTACGTCAAAATGCAGCAAATACGAGCGAATCTTTTCTCTCTCCCAGACAGAGCAATTATTATTTTTTTAATCGACTGTTGATTGACCTTGCACGATTATTCGCTCTTTTTCTCACGACAAGCCAATTTTTTGCATCACACCGTCTAATCGTATCGACCGAATCTACCGTTTCCCATTACTCATTTTTTCCACAATTAACGAGATATCCTTGGCAATTTTTCTTACTTTGCGAATGAAAAATGAAAAATTGAGCGAAATATATTATTGGCAGCTCCCTTCGAATAATTCGAGCAACGAGGAACCCGTTAAGAGACCGGTTATCGTTTACTTCCATGCCGGTGGATTTTACAGTAATTCGGCTCAAAGCTACATACACGGACCACAATATTTCATGGACCAGGAAATTGTGCTCGTCGTGGCTAATTATCGTCTCGCCTCTCTCGGTATGAATTAATGAAAGTTTTTTATACCCTTAAAGTATCTTAGGCTGCAAAGTACAAAATAAGTACAAAAAAGCGATAAAATCATTATAAATAATATAAAGAAATGAAGACAATTTGTATGACAAAATAGAGAAAAATAATAATAAAATAATATGCACACTGCACAAGTGCAATACAAAAGCAATACAAATAATTACAATAACATCGTTATAAATAATATTAAAAAATGAAGACAATTTATATGACAAAATAGAGAAAAACAATAATAAAATAATATGCATACTGCAAGACTGCAATACAAATAATTACAATAAGATCGTTATAAATAATATAAAGATATGAAGACAATTTATATGACAAAATAGAGAAAAATAATAATATAATAAAATGTATGCTTCACGATTGCCGTACAATTACAAAGATATCTGCACGACTAATCTGCTGTTGGAATAAATAAGCAAACACTGAAAGAAATCTTGATAATAGGTTTTACTCTATAAAGTGATAACTAGACTGCTTATTTTAAAATTATAAATATTTTTATGGTACAATTAAGAATGTATGGGACAGACAATTCCAGCAAAAAATAATTTTTTGACATTAAATTCGTAAAACCCAAACTCTGGTTTTAACTGAAAAAGTTGCCTATTTTTTGAATGTTAGTTTGACCATCAATTGGCAACTTGAGTATATTTTAACAACAATTTAAACACTGTTTAATTATTTAAACATTTAAATAAATAAAAATTTATTAAAAAATTTTGAAATTAATATGTATACAAAATGAACACTGCTGTAGACATCAAAAAAAAAATTCACAAAAATTTCATATTTTAAGATTATTTAGTGCAAATTTACGAATTCTATATTAGAAGCAATATTAAATGTCAACTATTTTGGAGTTTAATAACTCGTGAACCATTCAATAAAACGATTAAAAATTGCACGAAATCTCAAAATAATATATTGTTATTA
Organism: Cremastinae sp. A BG-2022a; assembly: GCA_030522545.1. Classification (NCBI taxonomy): domain Eukaryota; kingdom Metazoa; phylum Arthropoda; class Insecta; order Hymenoptera; family Ichneumonidae; species Cremastinae sp. A BG-2022a. Next base: position 13,032 of record JAPYYW010001124.1, read on the forward strand.
TTTTCAAAATAATAAATTTCAAAATTTGGAACAAAGTACCAAAAATTTATAAATTTTTTATATTAAAAAAAATATAGCTCATATATCCTTAAATATATTTCTAGACTTAAATAAATGATTTGTGAAAAACTGTTACTGTTTCTGGGTAAGCAATTATAATGAACAGGATCTAAAAATATATTTAGTACCACGATTATCAGTATAGTTGGCACTAGAAAGTAAAATAATCTGCGATATATTTCTCATAGTGAACAGTGCACTCGTGATCAAAGAAATACTTGAAAGGGAAATTATAAGAAAGAATAAAAGAGAATTATAAGGTTGGAGCTGGCAGTACGTTAGCTCTTCTCTCCACTTCTCTACACATGACCATATTTTAAGTTAAATTTGGCTTCTTAAAACTACAAAGAAGTTTTTTTTTAGTAAATTTATTCCAAAATGTTCAATTTTTTTAAAGCAGCCAAATTCATAATGAAATATGAAAAAGAAAATGATGAAAAATGAGTAGATCTAAAGTAGATCTAAAGTACTGCCATCGATTTATTTCACGATTGATCGTATTCAAAGGGTTTCTGAGCACCGGCGATTCTCTGGCGCCTGGAAATCTGGGTTTGAAGGATCAGGTGGAGTGCCTCCGTTGGGTGCAGAAGAATATCGAGGCTTTCGGTGGCGATCCGAACAGCGTCACGATCACTGGTTACAGCGCCGGTTCCTGGAGCATATCCTTGCATCTGTTTTCACCGATGAGCAAAGGGCTCTTCCATCGAGCCATTGCGATGAGCGGATCCGCCATTTACCAGACACCGTTGCCGAGCCATCAGAAGGAGCTGGCGCAGAAGCAGGCCGAAATCCTCGGCTGTCCCTTCGACACGACCGGAAGCATGCTCGTCTGCCTCAACGGAAAAACCGCTGACGAGCTCGGAAATTCGCTTCCCCAATTCTTCGTGCGTAAACCTTTCACTCTTTTTTTTTTCAATTTTAATCCTTTTATCGTTCGTTCCTTGCATCTTTTTTATTATATATTGTGTATTTTTATTTATTTATTTATTGTGTACTTATTTTTCCTTTCGTTTAACTTTTACAGTTTTTAACGTCGACTCCCCATTTTTGTTTTTCCATATTCCATCATTATTGCTTCACTTCTCGCCGTTTTTCCTGCTTTTCCATATTCCATTTTTCCTGACACTCCACTTCGTGCCGATTTTCCTGTTTTTTTTCCGCGTATTCCATTTCATTTGTTTTTTTTTCCTCCTAAATGCGTCCGCAGCCGACTTATTCCCTAACCCTGTATCGAATTCGTACTAGGGCACGGGGAAACTGCGGAAAACAGTGTTGCTTAACTTGGGCGATCGCTGAAGCCACACCCCGGCCGCGCACCCAATTCCGTCGATTCTTTTTTTTATACACATTTTCCCTATATATTTTTTTAATGTATATTTTTTCTATATATTTTTTTAATGTATATTTTTTTAATATATTCTTTTTATATATATTTTTTGTCTTGATAGGAGTGGCACAACGATCCAATCCTCATTTGGCTTCCGGTCGTCGAACCGGAAGTGCCGGGTGTCGAGAGATTCCTCACCGAACAACCGATCGATCTCTTGAAAGAAGGAAAGTTCCATCAAGTTCCTCTCATCACGGGAATAACCAAAGACGAGTTTGGCGGTGTCGTTACTTGTCAGTACCAATTTTTCTTCCTTTTAAAACAATAATATGATTTTTATATATATTAAACACATTAGAATAATAATCAATTAATTTTATAATTAATACATTAATTTTAAAAGTATTATATTTTTATAAGCTTTTTTAAAACGTATATTATTTTAAGACGTACTATTGTGAATGCCATTTTTTCATCTTTCTTAAGCAAGAAGATTAAATTTATGCATTACATTGTAGTAATGAATTTATGTATTTGTTTATTTATTTATTTATGTATTCATTATTTATTTATTTATTTATTCATTTAAAAAGTATTATGATGAGATAAATGTTACAAAATCCACTCTTTTTTTTTCTTCCAGCCATGGTCGAGGAAGCTAAAAAGGGCAACACCTCGACCCTCGACGACCTCAACAAGAATTGGGACAAGATAGCTCCAATCAGTTTTCTGTACGAAAGAAATCCTCCGCGCTCCCAGGAGATCAGCACGGCTCTCAAACAGTTTTACTTCGAGGGAAAGCCGATAAGCGTGGAAAATATCGATGGTCTGGCACACGTGAGTATCTCGAAATAATTTTGAATACGTTTAAAAATTAATTAGAAATTAAATGCCAGGATCTGAATGTCGTATAAAAAATTGGTGTTTAGCTCTATGCTGACGGCGTTACCGGCTTTTCCGTTCATCGTTTGGCAAATCTTGTTTCCAAAGCTTCCAAAGAGCCCGTTTACTCCTACCAGTTTACATACCAGGGTCGCTACAGTCACGTCAATTGGAGCGATACTAAAAAGCCATACGGTCAGCACATTTCGCTTAAAAAACAATTAATTTGATATCGAATCATAATTTTTTCGACACCAATTCTCGTTATTCCGATAAAAATTATATTAAATTAAATAAATTTTTTTGAATATGAGAATTTGATAAATTTTTTCATATTTCATTCTTAAGTACATGAAAAAAATATTGTGCCAAATTTGAAATTGTTTTACTGTATAGTTTAAGAGTTACCAAACTCCAAATTTGCTGAGATTTAGCATTACTTACATTCCTATGGAGAATTCGTAAATTTGCACTGAATATACAAATTTTTAAATCTGAGATTCTTGTGAATTTTGTTTATAAATTCTTAGTAGTGTTTATTTTGTATAGACAGTATAATTTCAAAACGTTTCAATAAAATATTTTAAATTTAATTATTTAAACAATAAAAAATGTCTAAATTATTGTTAAAATATGCTCAAATTGTCAATTAATAATCAAACTATCAAAAAACACTTAAGCAAAAGCCAGAGTGCGAGTGCCATTTTTTCTTCTACGAATGGCTTTTACGAATTTAACTTCAGAAATGTACTTTTTGCTGAGATTGTCTGTTCCATATGAATCCTTAAAAATGATCTTATCAAAAAATTGTGACGACTGAATGAAACATTGTAATGAATTTGCAATTAAATAAAATCAATATTAATTTTTTTCGCAGGAGTGGTTCATCACGACGACCTTCTGTATCTCTTCTACGTGAGTTCTTTCCCGTACTTTGAAGAAAATTCGCCGGAAATTCCTACAGTCGAGAGGATGACGTCCATGTGGGCGAATTTCGCGAAGACCGGCTCGCCCATCCCCGCTGGCAACGACAAATTTGCAAACGTGACGTGGACTCCGTTCACCGTCGACAGTAAAAATTATCTGGAGATCGGCGACAAGCTCGTCATGAAGACAAATCTGAACGCTGAGAGAATGAACGAGTGGGAGCGTCTCTTTCCTCTCCCGGCTTCCAAATAATCCGGAAACAAGAAGAAAAGGAGAAAATAAACAAGCTGATTAAATATTTTTACGACCCAGTGTATCGTTTTTATATTTTAAACAAAAGATAACAGAAAATGTATCGTTTGCTCATAGAATAAATAAATTTATACAACAATATTGCGTACCTTTAATTATTCGTTCTAAAAAAATTGCAATTATATTAGGACAATCCGGATGACACTTCCCTTTGGAGCGACTTGGTCGTAAGTGAAGTATCAGCACATTTTATTATGCCTTGAAAAACAATCCACAGACAATACCAAAAAAATGTGATTCATATAAAATAAACTAAAATATTAATTATAAAAAGCTCATAGAATAAAGTAAACAAACTTAAACTTAGACTTAAAATTAAAATTTATCACGTAATAAAATAGTAATAGAAATAAATAAATACAACAAAGCATAAAGAATAATGCAGTGCAAAAAAGAGAAAATGAGTGAAATTTATTATATGTCGTGGTAATACCATAGGCACAACGAATAATTACAATAAATATAATAACAATACCAAAGTAAATAAAATTTTTGATAATATATAATAACGTTTTGAGCGAAATATAAAAAAATATTATATGAATACATAATTAATTTACATACCTAACAAAATAAAAATGATAGTAGATAAAAAATAAAGAGTATAAAAAAAAATAAAGAAAAATAGTGCTGACGATGAAGAAAAACTGTCCGATAATACAAAGAGAGAGAGAGAGAGAGTATGGGTTGGACGGTATAATGACGTCGTGACAAAAGCCATCGACAATAAAGAGAGCTTCTGGCACATTCCTATTATTCTGAAAGAATTGTCCGGACCATCGCACCTAGCCACACCCAATCAGTGCGCGTGAATACGCTTTTTTTCTCGCTCGGTTCTTCAACGCTCTATACGACAATCGTCTCTCACAAAGGCGTGTCGACGCACGAGTCCTTGATTGACTTCCGGTTCATGTGACTTCTGACCTGCTCCATTTACTTTCAGAATCACGCTTGATTCGCTCTAAACTCGGATGCGCATTCCTCGCGTACGCCATTTTGTACAAATAAATAAAGTTGTAAGCTTGTTTTATCAGCGAATAAAGGCTTTAATCCGCAGAGCAAACGAGCCAATGAGCTCTTTCTATTCTCTCAAAGGAACGTCTGAACGAACCTATGGTGAATCTTGCATGGAACGAATTTAAAGATAATTTCATTAAAATTTGCATAAACGTTCTTTAGTGTCACATGCAAGACTGTGTTAATTTTTGTTTAATTCTCAAAAAGTTGTCTTTAACAAATTTGATCTGATTATTTTGGTAATATTTAAGGATGTATGGAACAGAAAATCCCAGTAAAAAGCACATTCTTGATGTTAAATTCGTAAAATCTAGACACTGGCTTTTGCTAAAAAGTTGCTTATTTTTTGAGTCTTAGTTTGACTATCAATTGGCAATTTGACCATATTGTAACAATAATTTAATCATTTTTTATTGTTTAAATAATGATATAAAAAACGTTTCGTAAAACGTCTTAAAATTACTGTCTATATAAAATGAATACTGCTACGAATATATTTTTAAAAATTCATAAAAATCGTATATTTCTTGTATTCAGTGCAAATTTACGAATACTCCATAAAAAAAGCAATGTTAGATTTTAAAAATTTTAGAGTTTAATAACTTTTAAGCCATTCAGTAAAACGATTTCAAATTTAGCACATGCTTTTTTCATATGCTTATGAATAAAATATCAAAAAAATGGTTAATCTCATATTTTAAAAACTATCGGTCATAAACATTTGAAACAGTACAAGTGCCTCCTTAAAAAATAACTTTCTTGAATTTGTCTCAACAAGAGTATAATTGATTTGATTGAATTTGATTATTTAATTGTGTACTTTTCCATTCGTCAACACTTTAAAACATTCTTTGTCCCATCGATGAATTGTTCTTTAGAAAAAAAATTTACAAGCAAATTTTATATACAATTCAATTTTTCAATTGGAGTTAAATCGTTTTATTTATTTTGAACGATTGTCTCGGTACAGTCGAGTGTAAAAAATCTTTCTCTATTGCCAAATTGTACTAAATATAAAAAAAATTACTAAATTATTTATTTATTATTATCATTGTTTTTTTTGTATTTTCTTGATTTTTTCGAAACGAAACAAAAAGAAAATTTTTTAATTTGGTTTTTTTTTTATTTTTTGAAATTCCAAGAATGTCATGCACTAGTTTAGTGTATTCTGCATAATATATTCAAATTTCAGTTCGTTTGCTTGAAATATACGAGCGTGGGATTTGTCCGAAAAATCATTCGAAATTAGGTGTTTCACGTCACCGTAAGAAACGCGCGTTGACGAGACCTCTACCTCAATTCAATGTTAAATTTTGCATTTACGAGTTTTAAAATTGTCAACGTTTGAAAAAAAAAATAGTGTGCAGGTTTCAGGAAAAACGTTATCGGATGACAATCGGAGCCAGCGCATTTTCTCAGAAGCGCTTGCACTTTTCCTGATGTGGGCTTTTCCAGAAGTCACTCAAATAGTTAACATGTGGCACACGTCGCAAGAATAAAAGATGGACGCAATCTTCATTTGCGATGAAAGGCCAAGCAGCTGATACGAGAAATGTTTGCGTCGGCACACGATTATTACGTGCTAAAGATATTCTGCCCGTATACGTGACTCATCGTTACAACATTATAAAAATTAAATAATGGCTCGAATAATTTATTAGAGGGACAAGGCCGAGCGACTGTTATTATTTTCGACGAAGCTCGATCAATTTTCCTCGTGCATTAACTCTCGGAATGTCAAAACACGTTTTCACGAAATAAAAAAAAATGCTCGAGATTTTCCGAGACTATGAATCACTAAAGAAGGTTTCTCTAGAAAAATGTTATTTTTAGCATGAAAACATTCGTAAGCCAGGATATCGTGGCTCGTAAAACTAAAGCTAACGTTCGTACAGAGTGCAAAATTTACAAAGCCAGCTTACAGAGTCAAAATTAATCCTAGAGACGTTTAACAGACGCGTAATGACTTTTTAGTCTAGATTCGAGAGAGAGAGAAAGAACAAAAAATTTATTTCGTCTCGTTCAAATTGCGACGTAACAAGTGTTTTCCGTTTCAAGATCGTGAGAGCGAGACAAATTGAATCACGTGATTCATTACCTGATGAATCATCGCGGTCGTGAATCTATTCTGGCTTCTTTTTTTTTGAACCAGGATTTCACAGTTATTAAAAAATAAAAATAAAAAAAATAAAAATACTATCGAAAACTCTTTTAGTTCTAAAGAAAGTCCTCGTAACGGATCTCGCGAAAAGTGTTTAAAAAGAGAAACATATAAAATGAAAATCTTGAAGAAAATTACACATTTGATGTCCAGAGTTATAAAATCAAGAAAAAAAAAACTTTAAAGGCTAATTGAAGAATTTTTAGATAAAGATGTATATCAACTTTTTTTGACAGAGAAAAGGCGATTCGCAAACTGCTGTGAAAGATTCAAATGAGCGAAAAAGAAAAATAATCGCAGTTACAGATAAAAGCAGAGAGAACGTTTGTTTTTTTTGTCAATTTTTTTCATTCTGTCGCAATCAATTCGACAAGCTTAACTCTTAAGATAAGAAACGTTCTTAAATAATGAAGTATTTTTCCATTTCATTATTTGCTGGTGCGCTGTTATTTTTTAAATTCTTGATACTACTTTCCTCGTTCGTCGCTTTACTTTTTCTCTCCCTCGCTCTCTTTACGGCTTCTCCCCGGTTAATTTGTTGAGATATAAATTGCTAACGTCAACTCGACAAGCGCTTCAGTGTCGTACAGACGACGACACGGTGCACAGCGATTTGCATTAAATAAATTGCATTCAATTTTTTCCATTTGCCGAATGAACTCGATTGCGAGCATTTTTTGCACAATTAATTTTAAAATAGGGCTCTTATATAATTAGCATTTTTTACACAATTAATTTTAAAAAAGGGCTTTTATATAATTAGCATTTTTTACACGATTAATTTTAAAATAGGTCTTTTATATAATTCGGAATAATATAATTTTTATAATTGTCGATTACTCTCCCTTTTCCTTGAAAATTTTTTTAACGAAGATGAGAGCAACGTTCTCGACAATTATTTTCATCCTGGTTGCTTCGACTTTGGCGCAGGATGAAAACGATAAGAGCAAGAGTCTCGAAGTAATGACGTCCCTTGGTAAAGTCAAAGGATCGATCATGATTTCGCGATTGGGTAAAACTATTTACGCCTTTCGAGGGTTGAGATATGCCGAAGCGCCCTCTGGCGATCTACGTTTCAAGGTTTGCTCATAAAACGATTTTTAAATGCTTATATACTAAAAATTTTGGCAATTTTTTGACAAATTGCGTGATTTTGATCGTACGCTCAGATGGCTGTTCCGGCGAAAAGTTGGGACGGTATTTTCGACGCTTCCGAGGAAGGGCCCTCGTGCCCTCGGCCCGCTGGACGACTCAAGGACGAAGATTGTCTTCGTTTGAACGTTTATACGCTCAAAGTACTATATTTGCACAAATCATGCTTACAAAAAAAAATTTTTAACAAGAAAATGGGACGGAAGATAATTATGAATGAAATTTTGTCAATAGGTACCGATTGACGCAAAATCTTCGTCCTATGAGGGAACCAAAAAACCGGTCTTAGTATTTTTCCATCCTGGTGGTTTCTATGGATTTTCGGGGCAGAGCTATTTGTTTGGACCTCAGTACATTCTGGACCAGGATATCGTTCTCGTAACGGTCAACTATCGTCTCGGAGCACTCGGTGAGATTCAGAAGATTTACGATTTAACGTAATTTCGATCGATTTTAGTCAAATATGTATTTAATGCTTTATTTATGGGAATGGGAATGGGAAATATATTTAATGCTTTTTTCAAAATAGCAGAAAATTGATGTTACTATGAGATATTGCTGAAACAGTTAACATTTGTTTTTTTTTACCAAATTGGAAAAACGATCTATTGCAAAGTTGACAAATTTCTTATAGAAAATTCTCAGACTTGCCTTTAAAAAATTCATTGCACTCTTGACACTTGTAGCTGATTTTTGTTATTTATTTGTTCAAATAACTATTGTGAAAATTATTTATGTATATAAAGCTGGATAACTGTCGAGTGACTTCTTAAGGTAAATTGGTGACTTCTCAGTGAAAATTTGCACAAACCTTCTTTGATATGTTATAAATATATGTATCAAATTTTAAGAGGATTCACTACGTAGAAATCGAGATATTTATTGTTAAAAATGTCAATTTTTGTTACTCTTCCATAAAAGCTCGTACTAATTTCCACTTATTTCTACTTATTTTCCACTTATTATATACGTATTATTTCTTAGAAAATAAGAATTCTTTTCTCCTCATTTTTGTCAATAAAATTATCATTTTTCCTTATTTTTTTTAAATAAATAATAAGAGTTCTCTTCTTTTATTTTTTTATTGTTAAAATAAAAATAATCCGTACGTATAATGAAAAAAAAAATTGCAGGTTTTCTGGCAATGGGAAATTCGTTAGCTCCTGGAAATCTCGGTCTCAAGGATCAAGTCGAGGCTCTGCGTTGGGTGCAGAAGAATATCGCGTATTTCGGAGGTGATCCAGGATCGGTAACGATATCGGGCTACAGCGCCGGCTCCTGGAGTGTCGCCCTCCACATGATATCGCCGATGTCGAAGGGACTCTTCCACAGGGCGATCACGATGAGCGGTTCGCCAGCGAAGGGCGAACCCATGGCTTACGATCAAATCGAGTACGCCAAGAAGCAGGCACGTCTTCTCAATTGTCCCGACGACACCAGCGAACGCATAATCACCTGTCTGAAAACCAAAAACATCGACGAAATGGCCGGAACTCGTGAAAAATTTAATGTAAGTAAAGATACAAAAAAATTAAGGTAGTTCTATCAGAAAATCGTTTTTTTTGGGGATTTTGTTAAAAATTTGTAAAAACGTTCTTTGATACCATGTGCAATTGTATATTAAACTTTAAGAGGTTTCATTACGTAGAACTCGAGATATTTATTGTAAAAAATCACTATTTTCTAACTATCACTATCACTAACAAGTAGAACTTGTTGAAATTTTGCACAGCTATTTATTGTACTTCAAAGAAGCTTTCTCAAGTTTTTTTTAAAAATCATAAAATTATGATTTTTTAAATTTTTACATTTACATAGCAACATACATAGCAAATACAAGTTACCTTGGATTACCTTGAATTTTGAGTATGTTATTCTTGAAACAATTTGCAACAATTTTTCTTAATACATACATTAACTTAAGTTCAAAAATCACATGATATCGAGATAAATTGAGATAAAATTTTTTTATTTGACTATACCGATAGAACTACCTTAACAAAATACTTTGATGGGCGAAATTATTATATTTTCAATGAATATGCCATTATACATTTTGACAAAAATAGAATTTACCTACCTTAAATTCTCTAGATTCAAAAAAAAGTTAACCCGGTATAACCGGTGGTGCCAAAAAAAGCATACAATATACTGGTAAATTTACATAAAATAAATGTAACCGGTGAGTTCAAATTTCATCCGTGCGAAATGAAATCTAGGAATGGCAATTCGATCCCATCCGAGTTTGGTCTCCAGTCGTTGAACCGGATATCCCAGGACTCGAGAGATTCATCGTCGATCAACCAGTGACTCTCATAAGACAGGGAAAAATCCATCCGGTGCCATTACTCGCTGGAGTTTCGAGAGATGAATTTGGCTATCTGACAATGCGTGAGTCTTTTCAATTTAAGGTATAGGAGTCGCGTTAAATCATTTGAGACAGAATTTCTTTAAAATTTGCACAAATCTTCTTTGAGGTCATGTAGAAATGTATGCCAAATTTTATGAAGCTTCACCATCTATAGTAATTGAGATATTAATTGTTGAAATTCGTCACATTTTTTATCTCTCATACGAGTCAATGTTAAAAGTGGCAAATTAAAAAAAATATATCTCGATAACGACATGGTGAAGCCTCTTTGATTTTTGCACACATTTTAATATGATGCTAAAGAAGATTAGTATAAATTTAAAAAAAATTCTGTCTCAAAAAAATTCAAATGATGATTTTACATTTAGATAACATGTACAGCCAAACTTTTGAATAGACTGTCACGTGACTCATCCTACCTTAAGGTGATGCCGCAGTTCCCACAGTCACTTAGAAAACGCGATTGGTTCAAAAATCTTCAATTCTTTGTCAATAAGAATAATATTTGTTAATATTTGGATTTTGACGAAATATCAATAATTTGCATGTTTTAGCGAATCGCGTTTTGCAGCTATCTCTCTCGCAGTCACGTGTCACGTGGTACATCTATGGCATCACTTTAAATGAAAATGTTGAATTTTTACCATCCATTGAAATTTTCGATCTTTATACTTCTGAAAAATCATGAAGATAAATGAACAAATTTATGATAAACTTTACAGAGGAAGTGATCCAAGCGAAGAAGGGCAATTATTCGATATTTAACGATTTGAATGCAAATTGGAGTCGTATTGCGCCTATAAGCTTCCAGTACGAGCGCAATACCCCAAGATCGTTGAGCATCAGTAAAAAATTGCGAGAATTCTATTTCAACGGAAAACCAATCGGTCTCGAAACGGTGGAAGGACACGCAAACGTAATTACTTTCTAAAAGTTGTATAATGAAAAAGTTTGATCATTTAAGTTATAGTTGTCTAGCTAGAGTCGCATTTCAATTTTTTAATCAGTTTTTCTTTTATACAATGTCGTTTTTAAGCTTAACTTTATTAATAAACATTATGCCAAATTGATCCGAGAACAAAACAATAAAAATTCATGATCATTCAAAGTCATATGTAATTGCTAAGTATGTATGGAAATTGGGAGAAAAAAATTTCTTAGGATTGGTTTTTTAACAAACGGAAGCTTCTTCGATGCTATGCAAAGAGATTTTCAAAATTTTTCAAAATTCCATCATCTAAGAGTCAAGATATTTAGTGTTATTTAACATGTGCTTTTAAGGGAAAGTACAAAAAACTATGAATTTTAACAATAAATATCTCAATTTCAAGATGGTGAAACCTCTCAAAATTTAATACACACGTTTATATGATTTCAAAGAAAGTTTACGACAATTTTTGTATGATTACTAAGAAACACGTGTTAACGAGACAACTATCTTAAAAAGTTGAACGATTCTAAGTGCTTGACGAACATGTCGACTAATTAATTTTTAAAAAGGTGTATCATCTTCAAAATTTTATCACTTAAGGAGTTTAATCGTTCTTGATTAAAAATAGAAATAAATCAATCTCGAAACTCTGAACGAACACATCAACTTATACATTTCTAAAAAATTGTATTATTTTAAAAAAATGTGAACATTTAAAAAATTTTATCATTCTTAATTAAAAACAGAAATTAATCACACTCGAAATTCCTGATAAACACATCGACTTATAAATTTCTATAAAGTTGTATCATTTAAAAAAATATTATCTTCGAAATAATTTGACTATTTTTGATTAAAAATAGTAACTGATTAGTCTGGAAATGCTTGATGACCAGCACGTCGACTAATAAACTCTAAAAAAGTTGTATTATTTGAAAAAATTGCATGATTCTTGATGAAAAATAGAAACCGATCGGTCTCGAAATGCTTAATGACAAGCACCTCGACTAATGAATTTCTAAAAGCATTTATAAAAAAGTAGAATCATTTAAAAACGTCGATCATTTATGATTAAGAATAGATGCTGATCAATCTCAAAATGCTGGACGAATACGTCCTAAAATTTTTTTATATAAAACTGGGGATCATTAAAAGAATTTGAAGCTTTAATAAAAAAACTAATCTGCTTTTCGTGACGCAGTGTTACGCCGACATGATCGTGGGTTTCCCGATGCACAGGCTAGTTCATCTCGTATCTGCGGTCTCCGAGCAACCGGTTTATTATTACCGATTCGTTTATCAAGGAAGATACAGTCACGCTAAGTGGAACGATACGCAAAAACCATACGGTAAATAAATATATTCCTAGCACGCACTTCGAACATTAAGGTAGTTCTCTTGGTACAGTCAAATAAAAAATATTCATCTCGGTTTTTCTGACGTTCAAAGTAATTTGTGAGAATAAGTTAATTAAGAAAAGTTGTTGCAAATTGACTAAAGAACAACATACTCTAAATTCAAGGTCATCCAAGGTTGGGTATACTTGCTACATGATTTAAAAAATTTTGAAACAATTCTATATCAAATTTTTTTAAAAAACTAAACAAAGTTTCTTCGATGTTATATAAAAATCTGTGCAAAATTTCAACAAGTTTCACCATCTAGAAGTTAAAATATTGAAGGTTGAACATCGTATAACATAAAACAAGTGCTTTTATATATCGAAGAGCACGAAAAATCATGATTTTTAACAATAAATATCTTGACTTCTACGTGGTAAAATCTTTTAAAATTTGGACCAAATATTCAGATCACATTCAAGAAGATTTGTACAAATTTTAAAGAAAATTTGTCGAAATTCATTTTTTACGAGACCTTAAACACAGGAATATCGAGCGAAGAGCAAAGGAAGACGAAGAAGATGAGCTCGCGTGACGGATATATCTAGTCGGTTGTATTTCACGTTTTGCTCCTTTTATTTTCAGGTATCGTGCATCACGACGAGTTGTTGTATCTCTTCTACATAAGCCTCTTCCCCTACTTCGACTCCAAAGCCCAGGAAATCCCGACGGTCGAGATGATGACTGCTATGTGGTCAAGTTTCGTGAAAACAGGCCAACCGATTCCCAGGGATAACGAAAAATTCGCTAGTGTCACTTGGGAAGGTTTTACTCCTCGAAATAACAGATACATGGAAATCAATGAGACTCTTAGCATGAAGACTGGCTTGAATCTGGACAGGATGTTATTTTTGGAAAGTGTCTTTCCACTCGATCCACAGACAGCTCGTTCGAGCGAGCACAAACATTGATTTCACGCTGACTTACTTAAGGAAAGTGGTTACCTTAATAAAAGTGAACACAACGACTTTATGGAATTAAGCAATAATAACCTTTAGCATTAAATATTGAAGACACGATAAAAAAAAATTTTTTTACATAGTTATCGAGTTATGAACATCAAAATTGCATCTTTGTACACAAGAACTTTAATGTTCAATTACACAGTAACTATGTAAAAGAAAAATCTAAAATGATCGTATTTTCTTATTCAATATACTAAAGAATTGGCTCGCCAAATTTCATAAAATCTGTGCTTTTAAAAATTCTCTGTTTTTAACGGCGGTACGTTAAGTCTACTCTGCACTTCTCTACTTTTGACTTTTTTTTCATATTTCATCTTGAATTTGACTGATATAAAAAAAATTAACTATTTTGGAATAAATTTACTCAAAAAAAAAACTCTTCTGCAGTTTTAAAAATCCAAATTTAGCTTAAAATGTGGTCTTGAGTAGAGAAGTGAAGAGTAGAGCTAATGCGTACTGTTTTTTAACACAGTAAATGTTGGTTTGGGTCACTACCATCCTTAATCACAGTTTACATACAAATTGCTTTCACAATAACGATAAAATACTCACATATTCTTCGTGATAATTATATATTGAATACTTTGTAAAGAACAACAACTTTATTTTATCAACAATCAAATACATACAGTACAAAGCGTTTGTATAAAAACACGAATGCCATCAGCGGTTTTTTTTAAATAACTGAGTATCCATTTGGAAAAAATTAAATTAAATTAAATTAAATTATATTTTCGGATCGGAACTCTGTAATTTGACAAGGGACTCGCTGAGCTCCCAGAACTTTTTGGCCTTTGATTCGCTCTTGACACCTTGCGACAGTCCATATTCCTGAAAAAAAGATTACTGTTAAGTATGCAAAGAACAGCAGGAAAATATTTTACTAAGATGTACAAGATATTACCTTGTTAAAATTTTTTTTAATTTAGATTTCTTTTTTTATTTGATAATGCTTTTTTATATTGTATAAAGAATGGTACGAATTAAAAGGCTTTATAAAATCACAACAGGCTTCTGTGGAACGTCGAAAAAATAAGTTATAATTGTTGTGATTTTGCAGAATAAATATCGCAGTTCCTAGATGGATGTAAAACCTTTTCAGAATTTTACATCCACTTGAGTGCCAAATGTGTAAATTTTTAAGAAATTCTATAGAAAATCATTTTTACGACAAAAATGCAGTAGAACTATACAATTATGCAATAAATAAAGTAAAAGAACAGATATATATATACGAAAAAATATATGAACTCCTCCAATTGGCTAATATTTCGAAAAAAGGGATTAAACATTATTTCCTGTTGAAAAATGAATAAAGTTTAACTTTTATTTTCTTTGAAAAATGCATTGCCTTAAAAAAAATGTAGTTTACGACAACGTTGCAGTAGAATCATACAATTATGCAATATACGAAAAAATATATGTTCTCCTCCAATTGGCTAATATTTCGAAAAAAGGGATTAAACATTATTTCCTGTTGAAAAACGAATAAAGTTTAACTTTTATTTTCTTTGAAAAATGCATTGCCTTAAAAAAAGAAACATGTAGTAGGAATTTTTTCGATCGGACGACTCAAGCACAGCCTTAAAAGTTAAAAAAGAAAATCTCAAAAATCTTACTCGACAATCGAGGAAGTATTTTCCGGTAACTCCAGAAAGCTCGTCCGAGACGGCGAGATGAAGGGTCGTTTGCGCTCCCTGCTTGGGGGTCTTGAAGAATCCTTTGATAACGAGATTGAGGCCCCAGGAGAAGGGAGCAGGAACGTTTCTCCATATTCCACTGTCGATCATGCCAGGATGGAGACAATTTGCTGTCACGCCGGTTCCTTCCAGTCGGCGGGCCAGCTCGAGCGTAAAAACTATATTAGCGTATTTCGAGACGTAGTACAAGTAAGCAGGGAACGTCGACGTTGGATTGACGTTGTTCAGATTGAGATTGGCCAGCCGGTACAATTCGGAGGCTACGATGACGATTCGGCTCGGTGCTGAACGTTTCAATAAATCTAAAAAAAAAACAATTTTAAGAAATATTTTTATATATTTTAACAATTTTATGAAATATTGGTCAATATTTTTGTAATCTTCTATACAAATAAAAATAAAATGTTGTTAATTGGAAAACGCATCACTTGACTGCAGCTGGACCGATTTGACTGATTTTTTTTTATAATAATGAGAATAAAGTATTTGGGGAAAAAAAATTGAAAAGGTTGCCCGAAAAAGTTTAAAATTTCATTTTTTTGTATGAACTCAAGATCGTAGCTCATGATTTCAACGATAGATACGCGTAATACTTTTTTTTTAGTTCGTTATTGTCCTAGAAAATTTTTCAGAATATAAAATTCGGAACAATAACAAAGGGAGATAGGAAAATTCCGATAAACTGCAAATATGATAATTTTTGTGTACCTATGAATCATAATTATTTTTTTATTATATTCGTTAGGTTCTTGAAATGGAAATAACTCGATTGAATGTTTTTAATTGAAAAAGAATTAAAATATTGACTCGAAGATTTGGAGAAAAATATGAAAAAATGTATTCCACCCGAAATTAAAATAAAATGACATTTTTTTTACTTTTGTATTGTTTCACCATTTATCTAACAAATGTAATTTGAAGAGAACAGCGTCTGTTGCATTAGCTTTTTTTTAAATATAAATTTACCCACATGTATCCTTATATATAGTTAATAAAACTTTTTTTTGTTATAATATAATTACCGATAAGAAGATGCGTGAGCAGAAAAGGACCATAATGATTCGTAGCCATTGTCATCTCGATACCATCCTCGGTTACTTTTTTCGAGAACGTTTCTGCAGTTCCTGCGTTGTGTATGAGAACGTCAAGTTTCGATTCCTCGCGATTTATCGCAGCTGCGAATTCCCGAACCGATTTCAGAGACGATAGGTCCAATTTTTTGACGTGAACATTCTCATTGTTCGTAGCTTTTATAATTTCGTCTGTAAACGAGAAATAAAATAGAATGGTCAAAAAATTAAAAGCCTCTCGATATTCACGAAACGTTTTTATTTGCACAAAACATGTTGGGACTTTGGTACGAGGAAAAAAACGTGAAAAAATCTTAATTCGGAAGAGTGACGTCATAGATCCAAAGACTAACGAATAGATATTTCTACCGCAACAGTCCATTCAAAAGTTTCTTTTCTATGTAAACTAAAGATTAAATCATATGTTGAAATTTTTTTTTATTTATTTTTTTTTAAACTATATGAATCTTCTTTCGTATAATGATTAATGCAAAGTTTTAGAAAGCTTTACTTACCCATATGGAGATCAAGATATTCAATTTTTATAATCGTAATTTTTAATAGTGACTCTTTATAGAAAGTTTCAAAAAATTGTGAATTTTAATCATTA
Source organism: Cremastinae sp. A BG-2022a (assembly GCA_030522545.1). NCBI lineage: Eukaryota > Metazoa > Arthropoda > Insecta > Hymenoptera > Ichneumonidae > Cremastinae sp. A BG-2022a. The sequence continues at coordinate 29,917 of JAPYYW010001124.1, forward strand.
TCTCGATTTCTAGATGGTGAAGTTTTTTAAAATTTTACACACATTTGAACACTATTAAATCATTTTTACCATAGAAAATCAGTTAACATTTTTATTTATAGATTTTTATAAAAAACTTATTCTTTGACATTTGTATAAAGATTATAGTGAAAAATGTTAGAAGGCTCTACCATGTACATATTAGGATGTTTCATTTTTTATAATCATAATTATTACCACTTTTATAGAAAATTTAAAAAAGTTGTGATTTTCAATAACAATTATTTCGATTTGTAGATGGTGAGAAGCTTTTAAAAAATTTGACACACACTTGAGCACTATATTAATAAAAATCTGTGCATATTTTTAACAAGTTCTATAGAAAACCATTTTTACCATAGAAAGATGGTAGAATTATTCTAAGATCGACTAACCTCTGAGTTTGTTCGCCTTCTCGACGTTTCTACAGGCCATTATAACTTTAGCTCCGCGTTTTGCCAAATCCTTGGCAGTCTCACGTCCAATGCCGGAAGTGCAGCCGGTAATTATAACGGTCTTGCCGTTCATCTTTTTCTTGCTCTTACAAATTCCGGTCGAATAATAAATATAAATACGCAAAACAGCGAGCAGAAATATAGCAAATCCAGCGACAGCCAAAAGAGCCAAGCAGCATAGAGACCGCCAGTAATTTATAAAAAAATCTACTATCATATTCTGAATATCCACTATCATATTCTGAAAAAAAAACAATAAATATTAGAACTATTAAAACTTGCGTATACTTTTTCTTAAATGAATCAAAGTGGTTCGAAAAAAACATTCGAAAAATTGGGTATTTTTTTCGTCAGCAAAAGACTGTTCATTATTTGCTACATTTAATTTAATAAACAAAAGGTTATTTCACCATACAATTATATTAGGGTATTGATACTGGAAGTGACAGAAGTTTACACAAAATTTAATTTATACAATTGCAAATTCTTATACAAAACCTTGTATAGTAAAAAAAATACTCTGATAAACGTTGTAAGTATCTTATACTGAGTACTTTTTTGGAAAGATAGTATATACTTAATAGTTATTTTTTTTCTTCTTTCTTCTTCTTTCTTTTTTTAAATAGTGGAACAAAACCTCATTTATTATTATTTATTATTTTTATCGTTTATCGTTTTATTGAAAAATATCCCTAACTTTAATTTTTTTCAGTCCTGTATAGTTTTATAAATATTTAATAAATATGATAAATCATTTCAGTGAAAGGTCACTTGTTTAGAGAATATCTACGCAAACAATTGCTTTTCGAAAATATAAAGTATTCTCATAGGTAAAACAACCGCACAATCGACCGATTTTCTTAATAATTAGTACAGATATCTTTTATATCATACGAAAACGTGTGTAAAATTTAACTTAGTTTTACTATCTAGCAATTTGGATACAAATTGATTATGGGAAAAAACGTTCCTTTTTCGAATTTCACATAAAAGCCTATGTTAAAAGTAGCAATTAACCTTTTAAGATCACACGTTCTGGAAATAATGCGCTGGTCACGTGGGGTCACAATGACCCCAATAATGTTTAAACGATTTCTGCGCTGCCAGTATCATTCCGAACGACTCACAAAAATTCAGAATACTGGTTTGAACCTTTCAGAATGAGAATATCATGGCAAAAAATTTTTATTAAATTTTCAAAATGGCGAAAAAAATCAGCAAGGAGGCAATGCGTCAAAAAACTATTTTTTACTTTAAAAAAATCATAACTCTGGTAATTTTTAATATATTCTCATAACATTTTAGGGTGATACTCTTGAGATATCATAGTTTACGGAAAAAAATAGCTCTATAGTGGATGTTTCAAAAAAGGTATTTACTTTGATTAACTTATAGTCATTCTTATAGTAAAGTTGCGCTTGGGGTCATTTTGACACCTGGTGATCACGAAGTGTTAAAAAAAATTAATATCAAAGTTACTATATGGTAGAGATTCTTTAAATTTTTCATATACACTTTGACGTAATTTTGAACAAGATCTATACAATTTTTAAATAAATTCTTTATAAAAAATTTCAAGTAATAATTTTGCATTTGGTCTACAGTCTGAACGAAATTTTTTTTTTAAATACTGTCTCCGTTGTACCACTTTAAAAAGTCAATATAAGGACATATTTTTAAAATGTAAATTTTGTATTTGAAATCTTTTCCAATCATTTTATCCCAGAAAAATACATTTCTCCGTTATAGTTGACATTTTTGACAGGCATACTTGAAGTACGAGAAGGTTGTTCGAATGTCAAAAGTTGACGAGCGCACGAAAGGAGAATCTTCGAAGACGTTCGAGAAAACCGGTATCGGGTCGTTGACCGGAAGTTACCGTACAACGCATTCCCGGCGGAGGGACCAAAGTGAAACTACGCTATATAATTTCAAACTCCATACAGAACTCTCTATATTATGCGAAAAAAGATTTCTTTTTCGACGATTTCCTTCTTTGCGTGAAATCGTGGATAAAGCCGGACGCAGGCATTCTACGTGCTCATTTTTGTAAAAAGTGAAGAGCAAAGAATCGACGAACTCTAATCGCCATCTTCTAGGAAAGAGAAATTAATCTCTGCGCAGCGCGTCAAGGTGAGCTTGGAAAAAACACGCTCGTCGAGCTAATTCTTTGGCGTTATATTGTTTCTGTCCTGCTAAACTCCCGTCACAATTATCGAGCAAATATCATCCATAATCCATCGATGTATTACAAGGCTTTGATAAAATTGAAACAGAACGCGAGAGAATGAATAAATTGTCATCTCGTGTCTCAAGAATCACCATTCACGGAAATTAACAGTCACGACTCGAGTTCATACATTTTTCTCGTTTATCAATCATTCTTCAATTACAAATTAATTCATAGAATCGAAACTTGAATATTTTACTCACTGTTTGAATTTATTTCATTTTTTATAATTTTCCATCTTAGCAGTTCTTTAGTTATACGTGATTTTTTTTATTCGATGTAATATTTTGCTTAATTTTCATTTCTTCATTTTATTTTTTCATCGAATTCTCGAGTATGTATTAACTCGAATGACTCGAGTTAATACATTTTCCTCATTTATCCTCATTCTTCAAATGCGATTGCATTTATAAAATTGACGTTCGAACACACTTCTTGTGTTCTACTGAATACATTTCTTGAATTTTTTATTAAATGGTACTTAATTATTACAATTTTATTTCTTCAAATTCTTTTAATTTCGGCAATATTTTTTTATTGATTTTTTTCGCTTGACATACGATTTTGCTGAATTGTTATTTCTCTTCTTTATTTAGAATTTGTATTTTTTAATATTTAAATTGAAATGTTTAATTTTATTATTAATAAAAACTGTAACATATTTCATTCGTAGATGTTTGATTTAGCTTCGTTTTAAATTTCTTTTCATTTCAGCAATACTTTTTTTTACTTGATTTTATTTTATTCTAATTTTTAAAGTTGATTGACATGTTGAATTTAATTATCAATTAAAAAATGCAATACAGCAATACTTTTTATTACTTGAATTTTCTCACTTAACATACGATGTCGCTCCACTTTTATTTCTCTTCTTTATTTATTTCTCGAATTTGTTTTTTTTTAATATTTAAATTAAACCGTATAATTTTACTATATTAAAATAAAACAATACAACTCACATATTTCGTTCGTAAATGTGATTGTATATCTTTATTTTAAAGCATCTTTTGATTTCAGCTATACGTTTTTTTACCTGAATTTCATCCCTTTATTGCTGGATTTTCATTTCTCTAATCTTTAATTTATTCCAATATTTAAAGTTAATCGAAACGTTTAATTAAGTTATCGGTAAAAAAAATGCAACTTACATATTCCATTCGTAGATTCGA
>JAPYYW010001125.1:0-38189 GCA_030522545.1 Cremastinae sp. A BG-2022a
GAGCTCGGAACTCGAGTCAGAGTGGGGGAAGCGCTCGAGCGAAAAAGCGGGGAAGCGTTCTTATTGAATCGTTCTTATTGGGGTAGTGAACTGTAATAAGTAATAATAATAATAAGTAATAATAAGTAATAATAAGTAATTGTAATATAAGAATAACGGGCATGGGCATATACAAGCAGCTGGCACATAATATGCTTCAGATACATGACGACCACATTACTACATATAGTTTATAAATATATATATTAATATATATTATATATGTATATGGCTCACACAGTGTAGTCTTTAATTCTTATCTTTTTTTTTTAAATTGTGTATTTGTATCTGTGTGCGTCAAGATTTATATACGTATATTTATATATTTATATATAGATGAGCAATATATAATATAATAATATATACGGATATAGTCTGGGAGTATCTGTTTTGTCAAATGTCAACGGAAACACACGATTAAAATTACATTTTTTTCCCATCGCGACCCCCGCGGCTGTCTACGTGCTCGTCGTTGTTTTCTCGCATTTGAAGAAAAACATCGTTCGCGCTTTTTACCTCGTTTGTTGTTAGTTTTTGTTTCAGATTTGAATAATAATCGGGCTTTTTTTTGTAATTCGTGTTTATTCAGGACGATTCACGTATTAATTCGTAGTGACAATATTACGTTTATCGTCGACTGCGAAATCGATATTCCGGTGGGAAGGCCGGAATTCATCAATTTGCACGACGGATTAATATTCGCGCATCGAAAATTCGCTCATTAATTCGTATCGCGATCGTTAATCATGTATGCATCTGCGACAATGTTGATATACCGTCCCCATTACGTTGTTCCATCATTTTGTCGTTTTTTTCTTCGGTTCAGAGCTTTTGAAACAACGGCGAGACACGATTTTTTTCCGTACGTCCATTGTGTCAGTTTTAATTCTCGTTTTAAATGGAATTAATTTTGTAATCCTGGGATTTTAAACAGTACATTTAGAGAGTTAATTTTTATCATGAATGTTTGCTGGTTTAATTGTATTTTATGTAGTATTGGTTGGGCCATCCTTTACGTCAAAAATCGTCTCTGTTTGCCTCTTTTCGTCATTACTTCATTTTAGTCATATTCTTTTTAAATTTTGTCTTGACTGTTCGATTTTCTTTTGTTCTCATGGCACTGTACCTGTAGCAACCAGCCATTAGTGCAAAAGAAACGAAGACCCCTGCCACGACCCCTAGCAGGATTAGTACCATAGCAGTTGGACTAAGGTTCTTCCTCTTTTCCTCTGTAAAATCATCAATCAATGCCCAGAGTGGAACTTTGAAAAAAACCTGACGCCGTATCTCTATCGCAGCCTCATTTCATAATCAGCCTTTTTTTTACAAAAATTATAAAAATTATGCATAAGTAAATTTTGTATACAAAAAGTCCGACGTAATATCAAGCTCCGAATGCATTTTTGCCGATTTTCCATAAATTTGACGTGAAGTGAATAGAGATTAAAAAAAAAGGGAAAGAATTTTAATGAAGAAATGCAGGATGAAAAGATAATGCTTTTATCCGAAAGCTTCACTAGTCGAGTGCTCGTGTGTGCATAGACTTATAAACCGAAAAAATTTTGATGAAATAAAAAAAAAAGACGAAAACGAAGAGTCTGCCCGGTAACAGGATCTTCAGGTTTTCCGGTCCAGCGTTCCTTTCAGCTCTTTTATCGTGAACCGCCCGTGTATGTGAGTGTGTCTGAGTGTGGGTCCTTTTATCCCGCATGATAGTACATGACGTGATGTACATAAAATAAGCATGTATCGCCTAGTTATAACAAAGTATGTACTTGGAATTTTTATGTGCACAGCTGATGGTATGAGCCCCGCAAATAACAACAGACTTCGTCATACCTAAATTTATATATCCACATATTCAGAAAAAAAAGAACGAATAAAAAGAACGGAATAACGTCGGAAAATGGCGGAGATAGCGATCGAGCGGAAAATCTTGTCTCGTTCTCCCTAGATCGATTTTTACTTTTATTTTTTACTTTTATTTATTTATTTTTTATTTTTACGTTTATCTCTCTCTCTCTCTGTCTCTCTTTTTTTATCCGTCATATTTTCCTTCTCATAATCTTTTTCGAATATCTCGTTACTGAAATTTCTCGAGCAACTACCAGGAAGACAAATCTCCGAGGTATTTTCTTTTTATTACACCGCTTTCCTCCTTTTTTCCGACTTCGTTTTTCCTCTCGGAGATCTCTTCTTTATTTTTTCCTCGTTCTCTGCGCTCCGTGCATCTTTTTCCTCCTCTTACATTCTTTACTACTTTCCTTTATCGTCTCCCTCGTTTTGTCTTTCCCTCCTTATTCTTTTATTCTTCATCCCTTCATCCCCGCACACGCGTGTATTCCACTCAAGAGAAAAAAGTTCACTTTCCGAACGACATTTTCTTCCTCTCTTTTATTATTTTCTTTCCTCCTCGCTTTACGATCTCGAATTATCCGAGGCCCGGAGCGAATTGGAAACGAAAACATTCCATTGCATTTTTTTCTTCCTCTTGCAAATATATTTTCTCTAAAAATGATTATTATTTTGTTGCGTTGAGTAAGTAAATCGAAAATTGTCATCGGATGTTGAGGTGAGGAGAATCGGAAAACGAGACAATCGACCGTGGACGCGCGTAAACGTTCGAGACACGAGAGGAGGAAAAGCTTCTTCGAAATGAAATTTCGAGCGGAAAACCGTTTATGGTTTTGAAATGGTGGAGACAGGAGGAAAATCCGAGACAAGACATACTCATCTCCTCTCCGTATGACATTCTCGTCGTTGTCGTCGTCGGATATGACTTTGGAGCAAAACAAAACTCCTTCCTGTTCCTTTCTTCTTCATTTTTCATCGGAGATTATCATTTTCCAATATTTTATCAATAACTGCGTACCGGTGATGATACGCTTCGATGGTAAACATTTTAGATTGCATTTATTAATGGAAAATCGAAAGGAGTATGGTGAATCGAGCGTAAAATGGACTATAATAATGTTGGACGACAAAGCACCGACGTATATATATAGGAAATGATTAATTAAGGATGCTCTCGACAGAAAACTTATAAACGGTTTTCGATGTCAAATGGCGGAAAGTATTTATACAAGCTGAGTACAGTTTGGGCAAGCTTTGCGGACGTTTTGTGCACATCAGCGTCCGGTCGGCTTGCCCGGAAATGCTTTTAAAATTGTTTACTTTATATATATATAATGTTTCTGAAGAGCGAGACGGAGGGAGAGAGGCCAACAGAGAGAGAGAGAGAAATATCGAGAGACAGGGAAATAGAGCCAGTGAAAGAGAGAGATGGAGAAACTCAATTTTCTCGGCTTTCACGAAAATTGAATCCAAAAGTTTTCGTACGTAGAATCGGTTAACGTTGTAATCTATTTACGAAAGTAGAGCGCAAAAGTGAAGATGACAAATTCTCCACGTGGCCGGGCGAGACGCAACTTCTCACTCGCGGATAATGAAAATTTTGAATCCTGTTTGACGAAGCTTTTTCTTGAATTGAGAGCACTAGCAATATATTTATATATATATATATATATATATATATATATATATATATATATACGTAAAAAGCGAAAAGTTGAAAAAGAAGTGAAAGGAAAACGATAGTAAGGCGAGGACAAATATTTTCATTGGTGCAATGCGTTATATCGACGATTCGTGTTGATTCTCCACCCCGAAACTCTCTCTCTCTCTTCTGATTTATCTCTCCCTTTCTTTATTTTCTCCTCATTCTCCTTTCTTTTTAATTTTTCTCATTTGCCCTCTCATCCTCATCTTCCCTGCTTTCTTCCTCCAGCTTTTCACCTTTGTTTCATCTCTCGAAACGTTTAGACTTCCCATCGATCCAGAGCTCCATCTCTCAAGAACAAAAAAAATAATATCTCTCTTCCGATGAGAAAAAATATCATTTCGATATCGTTCTCCTCGCTGTATACGGATGTGATTTTTTCCTCATCATTCTCTTCATCTTTTATTCTTTTCTTTATATTCAATTTATCAATTTTATTATTATTATTATTACTATTATTATAATTATCTTTTAAAACATAAATTGTTAGAGATTGTTTGTGGAGAAAATATTATACAGCATGTTCGGTCTACAAATTGTTATGAAAAACCGCAAACAAGAATTTCTCGATAGATCTGAACTTGATGGAATTCGGAGTATCTTTCGTATGGGAAAATTATTCGAGAATATACTACATGAAACATTTCAAAGTTTGACAGTAAATTGAGGATTGAAAATTCATGAATAAAATGACGAATATAATGTTTTCTCCAATAATTAATTTTTAACAATAATTATTTAATTACTATGATGTTATATTATATAATACAGAGATGAAAGAAGTGTAGAAAATAGATTAAAATAAACGGAGTAAACTCGTCTCTTACCGTAGGGGGTCTCTTTCTTCTGCTGTTTGGTCTCTGTGGTAGATTTACCAGGCTTTTCGGTGGGCGAGGTAGTTGGTTTTAGTGTCGGTATTTCCTGCTGTATCGAGCAGTCCGTGCCACTCCAACCGGGATTGCAGAAACATTTATTCACATTGTTGCAAACCTGACCGCGGTTTTCACCGAGGGATGAAAAAGAAAGAGGGATTACGTGAATTCGTGAATATGTAAGCTCTAGATTTATTTACTTATTTTTCTTCTGTTTTTTTTTTCATTTCTTTTGTCGAGCACTCACTCCATTTCCCGAGCATTCGTTGTCATCGATATTGCTCGGACACTTGGTATGATCTAGATGCGGAAACAGACTGCTGCACGTTTGGTTGTAGCAGATCTATAATTTCAAAATAAACATGTTTTTCCTACTTTCTTTTTACTAAAAAAAGATTGTGTAATTTTTTTTATGAAGAAAAGTCTTAAAGATTTATTTTTTAAATATCAAAACTGAGCCTTGCCAAATTTTCACCGCAGGATGTACCATCACGTACGAGTCCCATGCCTGGCAAATCGGAGCCTTCGGAATAACCTGTCGTGGCTCTGGGCGGAATTATAAATTACATTGATTTTATTGCAAAAGTTCTTTAAAATAATCTTACGTCTTTATTTTTTACTATAGTGCGCGCTCTCCAAAAATTCATATTGAAAAAGCCAAAAAACTGAATTTTTGACCAGTTTTTTCAATTTTTCAATGAGAATTCTTGGATTTCGCCTCGAATAAGTAGCATTTTCGTTATCTACGGAAAATTTCCGATCGAATAAGCTATTAAAATCGAAAAAAAACGAATAAAAAAATTTTGCGAATTTTTGAAAAAATGGAAAGGGGTATACCTTCAAAAATTCGCAAAAATTTTTCAATTTTTTTTTTCGATTTTAAGAGCTTATTCGATCAGAAATTTCCCGTAGATAACGAAAATGATGTTTATTTGGAGTGAAATCCAAGAATTTCTATTGAACAATTCAAAAAACTGATTTTTGGACCAGTTTTTTCAATTTTTCAATGTGAATTCTTGAATGTCGCCTCGAATAAGTAGCATTTTCGTTATCTACGGAAAATTTCCGATCGAATAAGCTATTAAAATCGAAAAAAAACGAATAAAAAATTTTTGCGAATTTTTGAAAAAATGGATAGGGGTATACCTTCAAAAATTCGCAAAAATTTTTCAATTTTTTTTTTTCGATTTTAAGAGCTTATTCAATCAGAAATTTCCCGTAGATAACGAAAATGATGTTTATTCGGAGTGAAATCCAAGAATTTCTATTGAACAATCCAAAAAACTGATTTTTTGATCAGTTTTTTTATAATCACATTTTTGAATCGCACCAGAACGACTCGAGCTCGGAGTTCGAGTCGCTCGAGCGAAAAACTGGGGAAGCGGCCCTGTCGAGAGCGCGCACTGAATAATTAATAAAAAAAGAAAATAAAAAACTGACTTGCACTCGTATTCCGTTCCCTTGATCGATATCAAGGTCGTCGAGTAAAACTGGTATGTCTTATTTCCAATGGGTTGCTTTTTTCCATACTGGCATTGAAGAGAGCCACACCTCACGTTCCTTTTGAAAGATTTCCAATAGTAATGAGGATTATCAATGATTCCGTTGATTGATAAGAGCAAGAACATAATTTTGGTAGATATCTTTCTCGTAAAAATGTGTGGGATGAAGAAAAAAGTGGATGGAAGAAAGATTCTTACGCGGCGTCGCATTTGACGTAATGACCGGTATTGTCGGCGCCGCAGTGTCCGTTTATGGCGCCCTTCGCGTTAAATTGCTCGAAGCACTGCCTGTCAGCGGCTATTCCGCCCTTTCCCCAGACCTGCTCGCACTGAAGTTGTAACGACGGGCAGAACCCGTTGAAGCAATAGCCCGCCGTTTCCGCGCAGGGACTCCCGTTTTTCTTGTAAACGTCCGTCGGACATTGGCCGCTGTCCCCGGTGCAGGATTCCGGCAGGTCGCACTCGTTGGTCGCCTCGCGACAAACATGACCGCGTTCTCGCAACTGCCATCAATTATATTTTCCCGATATAGAATATATTTATAACGAGGATGATCTAACGAGTATTGGAGAAAATAGGCTCGACGAATTTACCTTGCAGTTGCTACAACACGGACCACTCGCGCACTCCGAGCCCGATTTTAGCCTGCACGTGATCGGGTCACAGCAGGGATCCAATTGCGGGCATTCTTCTATAAGGCCGCAATCACACTGCTCTCCCTCGTCGACTATCCTGTTACCGCAGGAACCCGTTTTCACCTGTGCGCACACGTTTACACATTTTCCCCATTATAGCCTCGAAACCAAACCCAATGATTCCATATGTTATCATTCAAAGGTGATTACTGGCAGAGAGTGTATTTTCTTTTTTTCTTTCGCAAGACGATTAAATATTTTTGTTGGCACGCGAGGGAAATTTTAGAATAATCGCGGATGACGGACAATTGGCTCGGACGTGACGAAATTCGTCGTGGACACTCCGCAGGGACGATTGAAAAATTTGGCGCGCGTGTACGACGTGCTTCATGCAATAGACTCGGTCGCGAAATATATAATGGAGGCGAAATCCCCGTTCTCACCTGGTTCGGTTTGTTGAACAGGCATATCGCACTGCCCGCTTGCAAAACATTCTCGTAATCCTCTTTACTGCATCCGGAGAATTTGTAAGGTTGGATGCTCTCCGAACCAATGATGGACTTGGCCATGATACAACCGTGCCAATCGTTGCACATGCATTGTTGTCCTGCGGGGACAAACGAATATTAAAGACCGATCAAAATCTCTTTCGTTCCGCATATACATTTTTTGATAAATCAATTCTTTTTTTTTTAATACAACAACAAAAAAAAACCAAGACATATTTTTAAAATATTTTTCTCGACTGGTTAGATCAAAGAGATTTTTTTTCACACGTAAATTCCGAGTCTAGGAAAAGGAATTTCCTTTTACGGCCGTCTGGACGATTGATCAGAAGCCTGAGAGAAAATGGAACTTACTTCCATCATCGTGAACCATTCCTATGTTGTGTCCGATCATATGAGCCATCGTACCGGCGAGTAAATGAGGCTCGTAAGGGTTCACGTCGACGCTCACACCCACCGCTTTGTCCGTGCAAATCTTGGCCTGGGTCGCCGCTCCGGATTCACCACCCGCGAACGTTTCACCACTAAAAATCGATATTTCCCGATAATCCTCCGAGACAGAGCATATCATTGGCCGAGGAACGAATTTCAGGTTGAAAAATTGCTCTCTTCCTCTCTCAGTGTACGAAAATTTCGTTAAACTCACGTGAGCAGCTGATACGTGTCAGTTTCTCGAAAAAGGTTTCTCTGCGTGTAATCGCTAAAGTTCGAGAGCGCCTTGTGTATTTCCCCGCTAAAGTTTATCGACGCCTGATTGCCGCCGATCCAAGTTTCGACGTAAACGACGGAAACCCTCGTGTTCAGCATCCGGAAATACTGCAACGAATTTACAAAAGTTTATTAACGCCACGGGCGATATTGGGCATTGAGGCAAAAAACGTGTGATTAGATCGGCGAGAAACCAAAAATGTAATAAAAAAAGTTATAATATTTTGATCGGCTCACCAAGTCTGCGATATTCGCGACTTGAATTGCGTCGTGAACGACTCGAGATCGTGTGCTGCCATTTCGCCTGTCAAACTGCAAAAAAAAATCGGAGAGTGATATTTGAAAAAGTTTGGAGCGCGATTATAATGATGGAAAATTGGAATTTTATTCGTTGGTACGGACCATAGCTTTGTCGATGACGATGGCAGTTTCTATAAATTTTGTCGTGTCACGCACGTCTCGCTTGTAACGATTGGCAGTAAATTCAGAAAGTCCGTGAACGCGCTTTTGGCGAGAATTCATTGACGTTCTCTGGTTCGGCGTGAACCTCGTATTCGCGCAGCCGTGATTAGGCGTTGGTCGAGCTTCAAATATAACGTGAGGATGTTTCTGCTAAAGTAGAGGGATCTTCATATAGATTAATTTCTCCGTAAGAACCCTTATCAAATATAAATATGTATCACATTAAACATCAACATTAACGACTAAAAAAAAATTAATCTACTTCACCGAAACTGAATATCAGCGAAAGAACCATCCAAAAGAATAATTTTAAAAAGTATTAAAGAATCAAAAATATTTTCTTATCGAGAAATTATTCGTGGATATATTTATTTTCGGATTGCAGTCAATGTTTCAATTTAAGGGGTTTCGGTACAGCTGGCGAAAATAAATGAAGTTTTGCATGTTTGAAGTATAGGGAACCGAAATTTGTTAAGAACACGATGAAAATTTGAAAGAACGTTCTTTGTTACTAAAGAAAATTCTAAAAAAATCGTGTTTACGTATTTCATATGAAAGAATATCCTCTTCAAATTTGAACGAATTTTTATAATTTCGTTACCGAAACACCTTAATTTATACTCGAGGAAAGTATGTCGAAAAATTTCTTTGTAAAAAAATATTTTTTTAATCAGATAAATACACACAGTTATATATTTGTTGGAAGAAGAGACCTTTTTATTACTGACCGACAAATCGCCTCCATAAAAAGGCTGAATGACAAATGTCTCGTTGCCAAGATGTATAACACCGCTTAAGCCGTTACACGTTCGAAACGCGGCACTGGCTCCAGGATAATCTTTTACCGTACCGTGATAATAGCAATGCTCGATTTCCTGCGAAAATTATGTTAGAAGAGCGCGAAAAAGTATTCGGACAAAGGAGGAATTCATTTTAATTAATACCCGTTTGATTGAATTTTTTTCAACGCTTCATCTCGACTCTTTGAACTTACCTGTTTCGACAATTGCTCCGCACCGTCTCTTAAAAAGTCTTTCTGCTTGATATTCGGCGCTAACAGTTGCCTGCACAAAATAAATGAGTTCTGTTTAATTGCGAGGACGCCGGATATGAGATCGTTGGATGGAGATATCTTCATTATTGGACGAATAATCGAGTCGTCAAAGTGACACTCGCGCGTTTTCCTTTTTGTTTCATACCTGTCGGAGGAATATTCGCGATAAGGAAATATCAGATCGTTACGCTTCTCAATCTTTAACCTTCATTTATCTCCGCACGTGCGTATACTTTCCAGGTCAAGAGTTTGAGACATTAATGAGTCTCCTGAGTTTGAATTTAGATAAAAATTATTATTATTATTATTTAACGAAAGAACCCAGTGACATTATTTACTTAGCAAAGAGACGCACTTCGACTTGGATACGTGAAGAAGATTTATGTCTACACAACTTTGGATTGTGTTCGAACTTTTGAACTGGGTTGTATATAGGGACGATCTCTAATTACACGAGTTTCAGGTTTAAATCGAAACAGTTAAGCGGAGCATAACAGTAAATCGTTTATAAGATTCAAGGCCAGGTAAAGAAAACCCATTGGACTGTAATTATACATCTTATCAGAGGGTGACTTCTCGAATTGCTTCAAACTTGATTTTCTAGAATGGCCTTCAAGAGAGAGCTCTCTCGACTGTGAATAAATTATTTTGTCGCTCTGATAATTTCCTTTTATTTCTTTTTTTTTTGTAAATGAATAAAAAAAAATGTTACGATTCGAGATCTTGTTTCGCCAACTGAAATTTAGAGAATTTTCTCAAGAAAAATAATTGAAGAAAGTTCCTGCGTTTTTTTGTTTTTTATTTTTTTCATTACACCGCGGAGATTCATTTGCGGTTTATCAAGTTTTCGCATCTTTCCGCCCATTTAGCTTTTTTTACTCCGGAGCTCGTTGTTGAGAATTCCGTGTGTCCTTTTTCCGCATCTGTTTCCTTTTTTGCTCGCCTTCCGCACGCGTAATTAAAATGCTTTCCTCACGCTAATTAGGAGGAGTTTCAACGGATTTCGATTAAGCATGGAATTGTTGCACAGCCCGGGGGACTCGCCGCCGCGTTTTCCCCGAGAAAATGAAATCCTAGCCTGGCCAAAGATATTTTTATCCTCGCGTCGACCTCGGCCCAACGTATCCCTATATATCTATTATCCGCTTATTTCGCAGCGGCGAAAAATGGAAGCAAACTTCATCGCTGAAAATGAAAAACAAAGAGATATCCGCCGGCGCGTGTATGGATTCGTCGAGATATCAAAAGTTTTATAAAATGAAAATCCTGCTATGCTGTCAAGAGTGGATTAAAGCAGAAAATCTGCAAGAAGACCGGCGGGCAACAGGTCAAAATTTCAATTTTCTCTATATCAATTTTTCTTCTTTTTTCACTCCAAATTGTTATTTTCAGATTTTTACGTTTTACGTTTCTGTCGTTTTTCTTCTTGTTTAATTTTTCGATGCGCTCGCAACGGGAATGATAATATTCTACAAAATTTCCCGAAGGTCTGTGGATAATTCATTTGTACCGTGTGCCTGGCGTATTTCCAAATACGCTTATCCCCGTGAACGCTATGTTTGAAAAATTCATTTGAGCTCTCGTAATAACTGCAAAAACATTGCGGCTACTTTTTCCCTGTTTGTTTTTTGGGGTGACACGTGCACCGAATATCGCATCAGAACGAGCAAATTTTTTTATCGCCAGTAGTCCCAAAGAAAATAAAATAAACAGAAAAATTGTATACAAGGACAAATAAAAAAAATGCGTATATGCAATCACATATCATTTCGATTCGCAAATGCAATATTGCTAAAGTAAATACGTTGAAATAAATTGGATTCCGCATGATTTTAAATTCGTTCAAACGTATACACATTACATATACGCGTATATATATATAGATCGCGCGACGGTGGTGAAATTAAAAATATTCAAATGAAATTCTAAAGTCTGAAAATATAGCGTGAGCTTTTTTATTTTGAATATACACGAAGTGCGAAGAATAGGATATTTTAGCGAAGCGAGAATATATACCGAGGGAGTGGATGGTGTGAGCTGCAGCGGAAGGGAGAGGGAGGGGGTGAGGGGAGGGGTGTGTGGGACGGGTTTGTTAGAGTCGAGCTTTACTGGTCTGTGCTCGCATTGTGTAGCCAACTGGTAATTTCTACTGATTTACTGGCTGAGTCAGCACACGCGGGGCTGGCTCTCCTTCCACGTCTGACCTGACAAGGTATATTTCCACTGCGTTAAAATCGTACGAGATCAACTCCGCGTTTTGCACACTATTTGCACGAGCATTATTTTCCCGGGCGAGCTCTCCGCGTGTGTGTATACATTATTTGGCTTCGGCCACTTACGCCACTGCGTCTGACCGCACGCCGTGTTTCACATCTCATCCTATGATGCTTATTCTCTCTTTTTGCGCACGCTACGGAGCCTCCGCTAATTTTCTCTCCCGCTATCCGGCTAATTTCCTCTCATTTCTCCCATGCCAAGATCAATGAATCTCATTACGAACTGTCAACCTCGTTATCCGCTTCATATACTCTCTCATTTCACGCGCCCGGACTTTTCTTCCACTCGCCCTGTCTTTTTTCCTTTTTCCTTCAAACTCATTTTCTCATCAGGTTATCCTAAAAGCTCTCTCGCTGCTTCTTTGTGCCGAAAACAGAAAATAATTGCATCTCCCGCTCGTTTAGCGCTCGCTTATCATCGCGCGCCGCGCGAGCCGTATACTATATGCATATCATAAATATTCATAAATATATTTTTGGTCTCTGGGTATATATATACTTACGTATTTAATTCTAAATCTAAGCGAAATTTGTAACTGAAGGCCTTGATCAAGAGTGACGTCCGATGAAAATGTTTTCCCATCTGCACAAAATTAGTCAACGAAACGATTGATTTCCGATAATACTATCGAGTGCGCTCGCCAATTTTTGAATAAATTAACTCACCCTCTCCCGTGAACTTTGAAATCCGCCCTCGCCATAGCCGCTTCTCTGGGGATACTAACAGAATTAACGCTTATTTATGACAAGTATCACACAAAAACGGCACCCCTCGAATATAATGCGACAAAACAAAAATGAAGCGACATCGTAAATTGACAAGCGAGGGACAATAAATAGCTTATTTTTCGATTTAAATCGAGAAAGGGAAAGTTGCGAGGGTGTGGGACATGCAGCCGCGTCGATAACGTGATTTTAAATGCGTGTATATACAGGGTTTGCGGCGTTGGGAAATATTTTCGACGCACAACTCGCTGGAAAATTGGTGGATTTGAAAAATGCTTCTTTGATCGAGGAACGATTTTCTCAGGGCTCTTTCTGGCCCTTGCGTCCGGCCTTTTTTTTCTCTCGCTCCTCGGAAAATCCACGAGGATCGAGGAGAGAAACCCTTACGGATTCGTTCTGTCACACTTTAAATCCCGGGAGCTGTAGTAATACACTGGGAAAGTGGAAAAGTAATGGGGAGGAGAGGAAAAGCGAGGAGGATTGAGAGTCGTAGGATATAGGCCAAACGACGATTCCCCGTATATATACAGGCTGTCCCAGAAAACTTGTCCCGGACGCGGCCGATATCCAAATAAGAGAAATCGACTCGAGGCGTCTGTGAAATCCTCATCCCTGAGAATTTTGTCGCGCTCTCGCGAATATCATTGACATTCTCGCACTTCTGGGACACCCGGTATTGATTTTCCTTTTCCTTTTTTTCCCATTCACACACGAGCATATATACGCGGATATGTAGCTAAACGAAAGGCTGATCGATTTACCTTCGTGACGGTGGCGTCTCTCGTGGATATCCCCATTTTCTCGTGATGCCGCAACTGCACCGGATATATTATCTGATAGGAATGACTACCGATGTTTTGTACTAGCTGTTCGTTCTGTCGGTATTCTCGTAGAAGTTTTTCGACCTCGCCTGCGAAACAGAAATAATATATCTCTCAGTGAAAACTCACTCGACAAATATTTTTCTTCCGCGATGCGACAAACAACACACATGTCGCGCGGAGTAAAAATTAATCGGAATTTTTTAAATTTTCCACACAAAGGCGGGAACGGTATATGGGAAGCAGCAGGTTTCGTAGAGACACGGGAGATATGTTTGTATATTGTTTAAAAAAT
This sequence comes from Cremastinae sp. A BG-2022a, assembly GCA_030522545.1. Taxonomy (NCBI): domain Eukaryota; kingdom Metazoa; phylum Arthropoda; class Insecta; order Hymenoptera; family Ichneumonidae; species Cremastinae sp. A BG-2022a. The sequence goes on from JAPYYW010001125.1 coordinate 13,456, forward strand.
GAAAAGCATCGTCTCGTTACAAAGTTTTCGCATTCAGAAAAGCTCTCTCGCTCTGCGACGAAAGCACAATTAAGAAAGAAAATTCCGGTGTTCCGCGCGCGCGCGCTCTCTCTCTCTCTCTTTTTCGTCTCGTTTGCCTAGCACGCAAGAAATAACGAGGATACAGGATTAAATTAGAATCTTTTTCTTCTCGTCCTTGTTTTTTTGCTCCTCTTTCCTGCTCTCGCGCTTATTACAAGGTAAACCGTTCTTTCAGCCAGTGCAAGGATTTTGTACTTTTTAAATTGAGCTCGTGTTTTTTCTAGACAGCGGTAAAGTACCATGAAGCAGAGAGGATGGAAGAATTTTTTTCCTCTCGTACGTCGAAAATCAAAAATTTCTTAAATCCTTATTCGCTCGCTTTATCTCACTCTTGATCTCCTTTTTTGTGTACAAACGATAAGTAAACTCTCGATATTTTATTCGGGATGCGTGTGTATCGTGACATTGAAGGATGACATCGTCGATGCGGGCTGCTTGACAGTAATCGATTTTCCATTGTGTATTGGTCAGAGCGGAATATAGAGACCGAGGGAGCTTGCCAGCAAACGTCGAATAAAAGGAAGGAGGCAAAAAAGTGGAAAAAAGTAGCGAAGAGCGAAAGAAATGTGTGCACGCATTAGGATGAAAACGTTCAAGATGAGAATAAAGGAAAAACAATAAAAAAATAAGATGCGGAGCCAGAGAGCGAAGAGAGGAATCGAGGCAAAGTATGGAACGAGAAAGGTTGAACATCATCGAGCGGTTCAGCACATTAATCACGTCGAAACCTCCTTTACTTGTGCCTCAATCGATGTTTGTCTTGTATTACGAGGCTATCGAGATACAAATCTCCCGGCAGAGAGAATTCAAGCGAAACCTCTTGAGAAACGATTGAGCGAAAAATTGTACCCGCGCGCATTCAGCAAATATACAAATCCGCTCTGCCTCTGATGCGGACGTAAATGTATCTCCCAGCAATATCTCTGGAGAAGACACAAATTCAATTTCAGTCTCAAATCATATATTTTCACTAATTTCCCATCTTATTCCCATATTCGAAAGATTTATATCGTCCACCGCGTGTGCTGTCTCGAGGTACACATCAGTGGAGACAGAGCGAGAAATAATTTACGCTGAGATTATTTACGCATCGAAATCGCGCGCACCTCCGAGAAAACAAACGATGACGGAAAATGCGAGAGCGATTTGGGTTACTCCAAAGCCGAGATTTAAAGGAGAAGCCATGAAAAGTGGCTGGCTGGGATTTCGGTGCTCGTTTCGAGCTTTCAGCATCGGTTATTTTCAGAGAGAGAGAGAGAGAGAGAGAAATGGGGAATAAAGGAAGATGAGAGAAAGAGAACACGAGAGATGAAGTGAAAAGGGAATATAAGTCAGAGAGAGAGAGAGAAATATAGGACAGCGGAGCACGGTGGAGAATTCGAACTGTTGGTTCTACGGAGCAATGGAGAGGAGAGGCGCACACCTTTCGCGTGGAATAGAACAGTTACGACTTGAACGTGAGGCAAGTGCGAGACCACAACGGTTTTCCTCCCCGTATACGCGCCGAGAGCGAGTGCGAGAGCGAAAAAGAGAGAGAGAGAGAGGAAAAGAGCTCTTTCGTCGCTTTCTCTCCCGGGGGTAGTTTCCCCTTTTTCCGCTCTTCCCTTTTTTTGGCGCCCCTGGAGCGACGCGGGAGCCGGTAAAACAAAGGCCGGATGTTTTCCTCGAGGGCGTATTCGTGCGGGGCACTCGAAGATCACAGGAGAGAGAGAGAGCGAGAGAGAGAGAGAGAGAGAGAGAGAACGCGCGGAGCCCATCCACTTTTCGCGAGACACACACACACGGCCGCGGAGCGAGAAACGACGAGAGTTTGCCAGAGAAAGGAAGGGAGGGAGAAAAATGGAGCGAGACCGGAAGTTCGAGCCGAAAGCGTTGCGAATTTTTATGTTGTCTCGAGGATCGGGACTCGAATGGGAATATCCGACTTTTTCGGCTCTCGCTTCCTCCGTTTTCCACCATTTTCCTCTTTTTCTCGCCTCTCCTCGTTTTTTTTTCTGATCCTTGCCGCGACCTCTCGCTCCGGCTCCGTGTGTTAACTCCGGACGAGCAAAAAACGGATACCAAAAAAGAGTAGGATGAGTACGCCGTGGAAAAAAAAACAAAAAAAAAACGAAGAGCGCGGCGCGGGAGTAGCGCAAAAAGAAGAGCAGAAAAATAAAGGACGGAGGACGTTCTCCAGGATGCGCAGGAAGAATGAAAAATAGATGCCGCCAAGATCCTCCAGAATACTGACTGGATAACGGATGGACTTTTTGCACAAGCGTTCGAGGCGAGCACACACACACACGTAAAGTATTCGTCCTCTCATATTTACACATACCTCGTCGCGCATAAATATAAAATACGTCAAGCATAAACTTTGAGGTACAATAAAAATAATGCGTGCTACACACATTATTCGTACGAGCGAGAGCAGAGGGAAAAGGATTGTAAAGCAGACGAGAAAATCTGTTGGAACGGAAAAACTGATGCTCGCGAGGAAAAAAAAAAGTATAAGACGAGAGAAGAAAATATTTAGGTGACGAGTCGACAAAAGAGAAAAATGTATACATTTTATATATATCTGCTTTCGTCCCTTTTCAAATTATATTTCTGTCCAATTTTTCGTTAAATTTTCGTATTGTGAGCATGAAGGGTGCATTTGATGAAGTCGTCCGTCGACGATATTATGAGGGAGTGAAAAGGAATGAACTCTATTACAAAAAGGACGAAAACAAATTTGTCTCGATTCGGAGCGAGTTACACAATCTTCGAACGTCCGTAACACGGTTAGCTCGACGTTTTATTTATTTCACTTTTATCGCTCCTGTTATTCCACGGATTACATTCGCACCCTCATATTTCCAGCTGTTACGAAACGACCCTTTTTCTCCTCTATTATTTATTTTTCGACAAATGAAGCAATGCTCAATTTAAAAGGATATTCCAGGGGTCTCCATTTCTCCCTCTCTCTCTCTCCCTTTTACTTTTACTTCAGTATATTCGACACACTTTTTTTACCCCCGACAGCCATTTTCATTTCAAGACAAATAATGTTACGTTTATTTCTCAATTAAAATCTAAACGGTCGCCGCGATGACGAGCGAGATTTTTGACTAAATGTTTTGGGCTTTTTTGTAGCTCCGCGTCGATATATATACAGGGGGAGAAATGAGGTTTTTCGATAGTTTCGTGAGAGGAAAAAGTGGATGCGACGATGAAAAAAATGTGAATGAAACGCTGCCATTGAGTAGAGCAAAAGCGAAGAAGGAGCATAGGGAGGAGAAAAAAAGTTAGAAGATAAAGAGAAAGGGGAAAAAGAAGGGACGAGGGGCCCGGAGAAAGCTTGGAGTCTATTTGGTGTGTAAAGGAATGCGGAAACACAGCCTCCGGGGATCGGTCGAGAAATGGACCGAGAAATATGCGCATATTAAGTGTCCAGTTATGGGTGCCCGATACACGCAAAGAATAAACATCAATCTCCCCCGAATATATTTATCCGGGGGGATGAGAGAAAGGGTGTATTTTTGTTTTCAAAACAAAGAGAGAGGGAGAGAATTCCCCGTGTTTACTCGATACTTTTTTTTTTCATTTTATTGGTCCAGGCATGAAGTCTCTATCTTTCCACTAAATTTGCATCCGTCACTTTTTTATTCCATTCGACAATAATTTCCTATAGTTGAATTCCCACTGAGCTCGACTTTTTTGTCGCATCAGGTTATTATTATATATATATGCTTTTTAATTACTCACTGATATAAATTCTGAAATAAAATGAATGAAAATGTACAAAAGCATTTTGATAAGACACGTAGAGACTTTATTACACGAATGTATATCTCTTGGCTCTTTAAACTATATTTCTCTTTAACGGAGGGAATGTAAAATTTGAATATTTTTGTGCGAGAATTTTACGCGATGATAAAAAAGCCAAAAATTCAAGTCTGAAAGTATTTACCTTTTGGTGTGTCCTCATTCCAATAAGAATCATCTAAGGTATAGTCGGCTTCTGCAACAGATAAAAAAAAGAAGATTGGAAGGTATTATTGATCGTACTTACAGGAGATATAAATACATCTGTACTCAGACGTGAAAAAAAGCGAATCTATATACACATGCGAAAGAAAAAGGGGAAAAAAATGTAGAAACATATTGAATGCTTCTTTTCTGTTCGTACTCTCGCATCCTCCCTTTTCTCATATCGTTCTCTTTTTTCCCATTTTTTTCGCTCTCTCTCTCTCTCTCACTCTCCTTCTCGTACTTTCTTTCGCGGGGCAAGAAGAGACGTGTAGACATTATACTTACGTACAAAGAAAGCAAAGCAGATATAGCGCACTCGGGCTAACGTTTTTTTTCTTTTTTTTTTTCCTTTTTCCAGCCTCTCTCTTCTTCTTCCTCGCTTTCCCCCCATTTTCCTTCTTCTTCTTCTTCTCTCTCTCTCTCTCGCTTCGTTTCTCCCTTGGCGAAGAAAAGCTCGTCTCTTTTCCGTTCGTCTACTCCATCTGTCTAATTCTACATCACTTTCCTGCTCGCGTGTACCGGACCTCGCTATGTGTATTTTTTCTTTCGTTATATTTTTCCGCTCTTTCTTTCGCCTTTCCTTTTTTTCAGGCTTCTCTCTTTCTTATTTCTCTTCGTTTTCTCTCTTTCTCTTTCTCTCTCTGGGTCTTTTTGTCAATCCTTCTGTCTTTCTCCCTGTAATTGGCTCACTTGGAGTAAAAGTTGGCTAAACTCCTCCGCAGTAGTTTGTGTCTGCGCGACGGCGGCCTCTCAGCCAAACAGTTGCATCAACGGAAACCCTGCCAGGGTGGCAAAAGTAGAAAGAGGCTTTTCATTCGTTTCCCAGCTCGCGCTCCCCGACAGTCCGGCAGCTCGGAAGCAGGACGTTTCAGATCAAATTCACCGGGCTCACTTTTCATTTCTTCCATTTCCCAGCTTTTCTCTCTCTCTCTCTCCCTCTCTTTTCTTTATTTCTCCTTCTCCATCAGGAAAAGAAAAGACATTATTTTTAAAGTTTCACCTTTGGGGATCTCCGGGGTAGACGGGAAGTAAGTGTACACGCAAACCTGTCTCCGAGTTTTCTTACCATTGTGTTCCCGGCGACGCCGCTGAGAGAAGCGGCGTCGACGAAGCGAGCAAGACGACGCCGTTGCGCGAGTTATCAATAAGTGACAACCTGAGAGACAACCCCTTTTCTCTCTTTTCTCTTCTCCCTTCGAGCTTTCTCCCACTCGCCTCACTCGCCTCACTCCCTCACCCTTTCCCTCATCGCTGTGTGTCTTTCTCCCGCGCACACTTGAGAAAATCCGCTTTATTTCACCGTCCTTGGGCATGCTAAATTTATACTCATACCGACGTTTATATTTATATTTACATACATTTAAATGTGAAAATACAGACGTCCTTTTGCCAAGATTTCCATGTACACGTAAGAGTCTTATTCGGCCAGAGTAATCCTTGAGGTTTTACTCGTGACGAACCAGCACACTGCTGGCGCGAGAGAAAGAGATCCCCGCCAAGGTATATACTTCATCACAATATTTTCATGATAAATTTTTCAAATTGCTTTCGTAACTGACAGATTTGAATTTTCCAGACATCTCTGAGCGACGTCTGTGCTCGGGAACAATTTATCATTCGCGCGCGGGGCTTTTTAATACATATAATACGAAAAGTGCGGTTCCCAGAGATGATTTTATCGAAATTAATGAATAACAATCGCTTTTAATATCCTGCTCGTAAAAACGCCACGTTTCGAATTGAAACAAAATTTTGATCCGCGAGGCGTAATTCCCGTATTTTCATAATTTCGATTGTCAGAGCCTGGCGAAAAATTGTACCCAAGGGTGAGAATAAATAATAGAGGGAAAAAAAGAAAATATAAAAATTAATGTACGTCGCGGGCATGGCGGGCGGGGAGGCGAGAAATTTTCGTGTCTACGTGAGAAAAGTTACGAGATACGTTTGCACGGGGGGAGGAGAAAAAAAGGGCAGGAGAGCCAAGAAAAAAAGAGGCTGAATAATCATCGCCGGGTTGAGGCCAGATCGCGAAATTCTGCGTCCCTCTCTCTCGCTCCCTCTCGACACACCGTAAAACGGACCGAGGAAACGCGTCGCTGGGAATATGTCGTCCGTGTCTCTTTTTCGAACTGTCTGTCCACACTGCTCTCTTCGCTCTTTTTTTTTTTACTTTCTCCCCGCCTCCTCTCGCTTGTTTTTCTCTCTTTCCAATGTTTTTTTTCTCCATTTCTCTTCGCCTCTCTCTCTCTCTCTCTGCCTGTCTCTGGCTCTCTCTCGCGATATGTAACACGTGAAATTCTCGAGCTGTGCTCACCCTTACCCGGGGCCGAGCTGTCGTTGCTTTCGCTGGTATACTCGCGGGCGGTGCACGTGACGGGAATTCCAGGGCTCGCAATTTTCCGTTGGTCACGATCGATATCCCCTTCACTCCGCACCTCTCTTTGGCTATCCTAAACCGTCTCCTCCTCATGCCCCCCTGTACACTTTTTGACTACCGAAAAAAATGGACATCGAATTTTTTAAGCCCCATCTCTCGAATTTTTCGAATTTTTCCTCCTCCTTCATATACCTCCTCTCTCTCTTTTTTTCATTTTTATTTTTTCAAAATATTGGGATCGACTTTCCTGCCGTAAAGTTTGAATGTCCAGAAATTCCACTATCCACTCATCCATTCAAAAACCGAGTGGAAATTTCCGGCTTTTTCATCCATCTTCGCTCTCTCTCTCTCTCTCTCTCTTTTTTATTGTGGAATTTTTTGAAATATCGATGTCTCGCTGTACTGAAAGGGGAATTTTAGCGAATATCTATTTTTCATGGGAAAACTCTAGCAATGTCGTTTCATGAAATAATATATAAGATTTTATGTGAAAACGATTCATTTATTGCCTCTCTATCGTCGATAAAGATTTGAAAAAAAAGTCCTCAAAAATTCTCTCTGTCAGGGAAAAGCTCGTGAAGCTTTTTAACCCAGATTTTATTCGGATGATTTGTTCACCGATGCGTCGATGTGAGAAGAGAGGCCAAAGGGATGAGAATAAGAGGAGGAAGAGAGAGCGTTGGATTTTAACAGAGAAAAGACTTAACGAGATAGGAGACCCTTGGGGACGTAATCTCGATGAGGGTTGGAAATTCGACGAGCTTTTTTTTTCCTCTCTTCATTTCTCCCTCTCGATCTTTTTCGCTCCTATATTCCACCCTGTAGAGTTCCCCATTTATGTAGTCTCTTGTCTTTTTGTGAGGGCTCGAGGTTGGCGCAAACGTGAAAGGGAATATTGGCAATGACCTGTGGCGGTTAGGAGAGCTTTCGACTGTCCTCCTCCTCCTTCTCTCGCCCGCCTTCTCATTCCTCTCCTATACGCTTTTGTCGTATTTACCTCATTTATTCGATTCCTCATTTTCAAGCTCTTCTTTACTCCGCATTGTTCATCCCCTCATACCGGAAATGGTACATCGTGACACGATGAAAAAAGGTACAATATAGAGGGAACGTAATTGCCATTCTAACCTCTGCTGGTGCTGCTGCTGCTGCTGCTGCTCCTCTCATATATTTTATTATGTCGCGAGGATCATAGCAACGCACCATTGACCGCAACCTCTACACAATGATGATCTATTAAAATTAAACGGAACTCGTCCTATACCGCCGGTACAACATAAATTGCTCAAAGTTGCCATGGAATATTTCGAAATTCAAGCTATTTCAATAATCCACAAATAATTCGCTCAAAGGCTGTCTTTATGAATTAAATTGTGGCTTCAATCCAAACAAACCGGAAACCGCAGGACTTTTGAATTACGTTAATGTACAGACAATCATAATACCCATTTGTCGTTACTGAGATATTTGATGCCATAATAATCTCTTGTATACATGTTTAAATAAATCAAATCTCGCATGATAATTTTATATGAGTCAGGTGAAATATTAAGTAGATAATCGCGTGATATAAAAATTCGATGTAACTTTTCATTTTTTTTCTCATATGAAGAGTTTAAGCGTGAAGAGAGGAGCCGGAGCAGAGCTCTTTATCTTCCGAAATGAGAACCCTTCGATCCCTTCATTGCCCTTTCTATCCCTGCGGCCCCTTCGGACCGATCGAGCAAACCGATCGATTCCGCTTCCGGGAAACGTTGATGAAAGCTCTCCGCCCTTTTATTCCCTCTTTCTCATCCTCTCTGCTTTTTTCTCACTCCTGGCAGCCCCTCAGCCCCCCTCTCTTTCTCTTCATCCTGCTTTCTCGGTCTCTGTCGCGCTCCTTGCTCGACCGAAACGCCTCGAGCTCCCACAGCCTCCGAATATATCCGTGCAAACACCCCCCGCGTCCATGTACGAACGTACATATGTGGATACCTCGATTTTATGTACCACCCCAGGCGAGAACTCCCTGATTAATCGGAGATTGTTTTATCGGCTCGAAAACCATTCGTTTGCTTCGCTGAGCATATATGACTAACGAATTTCGTGATTTCCCTTGGACGAACACGAAGGGAAAACAGGGGGAAAAATAGAGAGAGAGAAAAAAAAGAGCTCGTCCGCGCGCCAGCGGAGGGACAAGGACGAGGAGAAGAAGCAGCTCCGAGTAATTTTTTTTCCGTCTGCCAAAAAGATAAAAAGAAAAAGGAGGAAAAAAAAGACGCGAGTAGAGACGAAAAATGGGTACGAAGGATCTCTCTCGCTTCATACTTTCCCCCGAAATATTTTTTCTTCCAGGCTCGTGGGAGCAAAAAAGCATTTGACAAATACGATTGGGTAGGAAAATTATTTTTCGTCCTTCCTTCGTCCCCTTTTTCTTTTTTTCCTGTTTTTTTTTTGCATGTCGGTTTTCTCGTCGCGCGACTCGACGCGAGAGCTTTCCGGAGCGGAATGGGGTGGCGAGCGTGCTCCCCGCGTATATATACGCCCGCGTCTCGCTCCATAGCAACGAAGGCAACGCCACACCTTGACGCATCCTCCCGAATCCTTCATCGGCCCTCGTTCCCGGCGGCGCGACCCCACGCGCTTTTTTCACCGAAAATTCGCACACATTCCCGGAGGTACACCGAACGGAGAGATAAGGAGAAAAATTTATACGTGTCGATCTTAACGACGGCACGAATAAAAATGCGAACGGAGAGATTCGGTGAGGCGAAAATCGCGAAATCGACCAATTTCTCTCTCTCTCTCTCTCTTTCATTCAAAATTAATATACGCGCTAGAGCGAGGGAACGTTTTTTTTTCCTTTTGAAAAAGAGGGTCCTGGGGGAAAAATGACCTCGATGAAAATGAGAAGAGGAGCAATTGCGGAGTCGTTCACTCCCTCGATGCGAAATTGGACGAAACGGCTGACTCGCGCGTTATACTTCATCGAGCTTGGTCGTCCCGGTGACGGAGGCAAATTTGGATTAACGCGAAAGATCTCTTACTTTTATTATTATCATCGCCACGGTGTGTCGTTGTTGTTATTATTATTATATTTATTCCTGGCAGCCCTTGAGAGTTAAATTTCGCTCCTCCACACCCTTCCAATATAGAGTAGTCGCCCGAGAAACGAGATAAGAAACAAATTACGACGAGATTTCTTTTTCCCCCTCTCGTAGATATATATTTTCGTATAAGCCGGCGAAATATATCGGCGCATGAACTTTTCAGAAAACGAACGAGTGAAATTTACGAAATCTCACGTACTTATCCTTTTTTTTTATCACAATTTTTTTTCTCTCTCTCCACCTTCGTTTTTCTCGTTTAATTCAACGTGCACATGCTTTCGATCGTTTTTTTTTCTTTTTTTTATATAAAGCGAAAGTAAGGTACAAGAATTTATACACAACATGCTCTCTCTATTTTTCGTCCACTGAGAATAAGCTCGGTGAAAAATGTTTTCTATGACGTTATTTTTTATCTCGTACTCTATTGGTGAAAAAGAATGTCTTGTGGAAACAGGAGAGGAGCAATGTTTTCCGTAAGAAGAAAATTGTTTGCCCGGTGTAAGGAAGGCAGAGGTTATTCCTCGATTTTTCCTCCCCTGGGCAGTAAAATCTCGTATTATGAAGCTACGCGTTGTACGCGGCGTATATAGCGACACGCGGGGGACCGAAATAAGAAAAACAGCATCGAGGATAAATGGGAAACGCGGCGAGAGTGCAGGAGAAATAAGACGCGCTATTTTTTTCGTCGCTGTTTGCGCGCGCGTGGCGAAGATTCCCCTGGTCGGTGCTCTCAGCCCTTGTAAACGCCTGGTGATATAAGCCTTGTTCAAATTCAGACGAGTGGCCACTTGACGAATCCTCGAGCGAACCGCGCACCGGCGGAGCTCCCCCATCGTCGTCGAGCTTCTTCCCGCTCGCACTTTCATCAGATCTTATTTCCTCTGTTTCCCCATCTCGCTTTAACCCCGGCCTCTCTGTCTCTCATCACTATATATTTTTTTTCTACGTTACTCTCAGTCATTTTATTCTAAACTGTGTCCTTATTTTTTCCCTCATCATCCCCCAAAGTCGCGGAGCAATTTTAATTTTCAGCATCCTCGCCGGTATTATATATATCCCCGCTCGGAAAGTTCGACAAAATATTAATTAAAAATTGAAATAGAAATAAGTATATATAGGCGTCCGAATATTCCGCGAGCTAGCGGAGTCCCCGGAGGTACGATGAGGATAGAATAAGAGTAAAAAGAGATAAATAAAATAAAGTGGCAGGAGTTGGTTGGAGGAAAGAGATTTTCTCAAGTAGTACAAACAGGCTTGATGGGCTATTCGTTATTTACGGAGCATTTTCATCCCTCTCATCCCTTTTTTTGCCGTATCCTCGCTCGTAATTCTCGGTCAGAAGGGCAAAGGGGTTTCACAAAAGTGCGGAGCCGCGAGGAAAAGGAGTGGGAGAGAGAGAGAGATGAGATGAGGAGAAAAAAATGGGTCAACGATACCTCTGCGTATCGTTGAGGCTCAAAACGTGCTCGATTGACCCGATCGAAAGTTTACCGGCACTTTGGTCCGAGCGCTTCTTTTCTCCTTCTCTCCGCTCTTATATTTTTCTACACACTCCGAGCAAAAGTGCTCCCCGATATCTCCAATGTTTTTCCTGCGTATCCTTCCCCAGAAGAAAAGAAAGAAAGAATATAAGAGGAAAGGAAAAAAAACTCCACCGCCGGGTGACTCCCGTTTCCCCAGAAAATTCTTATCCAATCGTTTTATTCTTATTTGCGCTTTTTTTTCGTTCCCGGGATAACTCCGATCGGAAATTGCGTTATCCGATATACCGCTCGACAACGGAGCTCTTCACCCGCTCTGCTTCCAATTTTTCCACTATTTTTCATCTCAATTCTTCTATCTCGGCAGCTACGCAAATAATTTTTTTATCGCGACACTTATTTATATATTCTTTATTGAAAAAATACACAGTCTACACCCAGCTGTAACGCGTATTATTTTTCTTTCAATTTTTTTTTTTCGTTCTTGTACCACACGCAGCAGAGAATATACAAGAGAGCAGAGAGTTTCAAGGAGAGAATAAGAGAGAGAGAGACAAGAAAAGGATCGAAGGGCGAAAACGTCAGTAGGTAAAAAATAAAACGAGCAAATAAGCGATAGGAGAACAAGAAGGAAAATCTTCCTCAGCGTCGAGGAGGAAAACCCGTTCCTGACACGAATAGCCTCTTTACGTCATCGCTAAGATAATTAATATCAGATATAACGCTCGCTCACTTGCGAACCGCTCTTGAGTCGGCGCTTCTCCCCCCTCCCCCTCCTCCTCCTCCTTCCTCTCTCGCTCGGCTCCTCGACCAGTTTCTCAGCTCCGCGCGCTCTGTTCCGGTCGAGCTTTCCTCATGCTTCCGCCGCCGCCGCACCCCCTCGGCTGTCCCTTACGCGCTTTTCATTGGCCCCCGAACCGCGTCCCATTCCTGCTCGCTGTGTTCGCGCCGCCGTCGCCGCCGCACTGCCGGTTTTCAGTGTTCTCTCCCGTCACGAGCCCGTCGACGCCCGGCGGTAACTCGGGCAACGGCCGCAGTCTCTACTATAGCCGCCGGGCAAAAGCGCTCCGAGACACAAAATATTCCCCGCCACGCCGTCATGCCTCGATATCCATACACGCGCTAAATCTCGCCGTGTGCTCTCTGCTCTCTCTCTCTCTCTCTCGTCGCTGCGTACCCTTCGGGCGTCCCGATAAAACCATCCCGAGGATCCTGATCCACCTCACTCGCCCGACCACCGCGCCGATGGGAATCCCCGCGTCCAAATATCGGGGATTCCCTTCAACTTTGACTCCCTCTCTCTCTCTCTCTTTTTACGCAAATATTCGCGAAAATATCATCTACCATTCACACACGGAATATTTCGTTACGCTCTCATCTCTCGTGCATACTTTTAAGCAGATAATAGCATCAGATGTATTTCAAACAGAATATTAAGTGATTACATTCCAATTTTCAAGTTCATTATTCTCCTCTTTCACACGTATACGCTTTGATCGAAAAAATTTATATCGCTCTTCTGCGAACTGCCAACGTAAAATAATCTCTCGTAAACGAGAGAATATAACACATATAACATGTATACTACATTCATACAGAAATGAAAAAAAAAGAAAAAAAGAAAAATGAGAGAGACGAAGGACTTAAATTTCCGAGCCTGCGATCTTTGGCTCTCTCTCTCTCGAGATAGAGAGAGAGTACTCTATTGCGCGCGAGTGGCATTTGAATCCCTATTCATACGCGACAGAACGAGCTTATTTATAATTTGTATAAATATAGGCTTGGGGATGCGCGTGGGCAGAGCGAGGAGAAGCACACCAGACGAGTCTGTTGTGCGAGGATGAGCAGGACTCATCATCGCCGCGCGGCGCGCGTCTATATGTATCATGCGTCATGTCTGTCTGGGTGCAGTGTGGACGAACAGAGAGTGCTTTCGCAGCAGTAGGCGGGGTGCACGTGTGCACCGCGGCCGGCTTGCACGCACTATACACATATAATTGCGCTATACATATCGCGCGCTCTCGCGTACGAAGCAGCGGAGCAGAGTGTGTACTCGCCGTCCGAGCAAGGCTGCTGGGTTACTCGGCTGCAGTTTACACCGATCGATAATTCCATAGGATATCTCGCTCTCATCTGCCTCTCCGCTGTACTCCTGCTCTTTCTCCTCTCGTTATCGTGTCGTTGCTCCTCATCTCTCCGCTGCTTCCCCATTATTATTATTTTTCAACTTCCGCCTTTCCTCTCATCCCCATTGCCCCTCTCTTCCCGCTAGCCGCTACTCATTTTTCATTCTCTCTTCTCGCGCTCACCGGCGTGTATACGTGTATATATATTCGCGTCCACCGACCTCCCCCGTATTTATTTGTTTATTTTTCTTTGTATTCGTTTACATTACGGAAATGTTTGCTCGCTCTCTGCCGAATTAATTTCCGCTCTTTATTTGTCTTTCAACGTTTTTCTTTCTGTACCGTTTCAATTTTTATGACGCGCCGCTGCCCCGCGATCATCCGCCAATCGCGATTTTTCCGTACATTCACCGCATTCAGAGTTTTATAAAGTTGATAAAATTTTATATTGGCAATATGTATACACGCTCGCGGTGCACTGCATTTTACCTCTTTTGCTTTTTCATGGACGATGACATATCCGAATCGATCTACACCCGCCGGTTTTTTCATCATACGTGACCCATGAAATCTGCACCCTCTCCCCTGGTATCGCGTTACGTCGATTAAAAAATATACACTTTGTACGCACCGATTGATCGTAACAGCGTGTCCCGTAACCCCGCGAGAAGGATCGTGGGGAAACGTCAACTAATTGATTGCCGGGTAAAAAAATTTTTTTAGCTCCGAAAATATCGCCCAAAACGATTTTACCAATTTCGCGACCACGAAAAAAAAAAGTTTGCGAAAAAAAGCCCTCTATATTGGTTCACTTTCGATTCGCTTTTCGTGCGCTCAACGCCCGGTTTTCATTTCGAAGAAACGATGCAGAAATTCGCCCCAATCAAACGTCAATTTGTCGGAGGTCGCGCGCGCGAACGAGAGGGGGGGAGGGACGGTGCACTTGGAAGTAAAAATAATCCATGAATGGTCAGACCGTGAGGATTCGCGTTCTATTTCTGCGCGCGGGGGTACTTGGCGAGGCAGAATTTGCCTCTTCTCGTTTCTCTCGGCGGTAATACCAGGAGTACACACGAGGAGGAAGCATCAGCGACGGAATTGCATCGTTGCAGAGAGAGAGAGAGAGAGAGAGAGAGGAAGAGTGAATGAGAGAACGAGAGAGAGAGAGCGAAGGGCATGCAAGAGCAGCGAGAAGAGCCAAATGTATATATACGCAGGAGAGATAGAGCGAAAGATGTAGATATAGAGAATGGGAGCGAGAGAAGGTCGGTTGCATCCCGCACATCTCGCAGGTGCAGGGCGTGGTACCTTGTCGGCAATATCGATTACAAGCCGGGCGGTTGCGCATTCCCGTCGACACGTGGACGTAGCGAGCGAGTGAACGACCGACGGAGTCGTCGAGGAATCGCGACCGACCGCCGGTTATGCCGAGGAAAAGCGCGTCTGCGAGGAAAGCGCCGCGAGACTAAATTTGTGTGTTGGCCTATATTTTAGCTTCGCACTCATCGCTTGCCTCCTCAAAGATTGATTGCTTTTCTCAGGCGGATGAGGCTTTCTCTGCTCATCCTTATTCGCTCTCTCTCCCCTCGCTTCCGCCGTCTTGATCCTCCTGATGCTCCGCCGCGCGCGGTTCGCGTCCTTATTACACATTCGAGTACGGAAACTATAACCGCCCGGGCAAATCGTTAGAAACGAATTTTTCGAGTACTTCATCCAGCACCCTCGTATATACTCTCTCCTATACCGGCGTCGCCGGTTTCGCTCCCCACTCTCTGCCGCTGCTCCATCATTTCTCTACACTCGCCGGCTTTATGCCGGTGATGGCTCGCGCGCTCTCTTTTGCCCTTCCCCGCCGCCGTTATTCTCCTACTTCTTCTTCTTCTTCTTCCTTCCGCCCGTATTATCTCTATTATCTTTCGGAATACGGGAACCGTTACCCCGTCACTTCATAATGCCTTCCTGGCCCTCGCGGATCAATCTCCGGGAGAACTTTTCCTCTTCCCAGCCCTCTCTTATTCGTCTTCTTCTTCTTCTTCTTCTCATACCCCCGCATCAGCAACCCCACACCCGGGCACCAACTTAACAACTAACTTGCCAAACTCCTTGGACTGGCTCTCGAGTGATTTCCAGTTTAAAACAAACCTGACTGACTGGTTATTATTCGCCGTATCGGCGATGCACAAACGCAGCGGGCCGAGTGCGACAAGGAGCGGCGAGCTTTCCACGGAAGCTCCGCGGAGGAAACTTTGTTTGCTTTTCCATGACTGACGGATCGGAATGCCCGGCGTTAACTAGCCGAACACGCGAATCCGCCATCCCTTGTTTTATAGATACTTATATGTATATATATAGACGTTTATATTCGGGACTTTGTTTCCCCGGTGGTGAAGGAAAATATAAGGGACGTCGCGTGAATGCTGCAAGGGACGCCCAGCCAACTCCCATATATTCCTCTGCTGGGCTCGCTCTCGCGTGCATTTTCAGATGAACTTTCTTCAGTTTGATATCGCATCACCTCAGATCCCACGAGCCTCGCACTTCTCGTAATTTCCTATGGGATAAACCCTAGCTGCTCAAGCCCTATCGTCCAGGGTGAGAAGTATACACTCCTCAGTTGCTTCCATCGCAAGATGGAAATTTTATATCTAACTTCAAAATCATATCAGAATATATTTTTCGTGTCCGGATTTTTACCTCTTTCGCTTGCCATTTGCCACTATATTGTCGAGTGCCACAGGGAAAAAGGACTCTGAATGTGATAGAGATTAATTGGACACGCGTCGAAGGGATGGAAGGACTCTCGATCCTTTTCACGATGCGAGGAGCTCTCTATCTTGGAAAAAAAAAAGAAAAAAATTTGCCGACGAAATTGGCAGAACAAACTTCGAGGGAAAAAAAATGATATTGAACGCGATTCGAGAGATACTTCGCATCTTTCTGCGAGGCCATTCATGCGCTCTCTCGAGGCCAAGTGCGAGCTTTGCTTATTTTTCCATCCAAGAATATATACACAGAGAGCGTATATCCTCGCCTATAATCCTGTATGAATCCACTCTCGCCGCTTTTCAAAGATTCATACGCCCTGGAGCAACCTTGCCCTGGTCTCCGTCAGAAATTTCCATCGCAGTATAGCGGCAACGATCTTCCAATTTTCCAGAATCCTGACAATTTAACCATGCGCGAGTCCAGAAACGCTTTTTTTCCACTAGAAAATAAGGAAAATTCATTTTTCCCGGTACGCGCTTTTTTTTATTGGATGACTCTTCTCCTCGATCGGTTATCCGTCAATCTTGCGGAAAGGCGGCGAGGATCCGCGGCCACGTCGAGAGTCCTCGCGCGATCGATGAGGAACATACCGAGAAGGAGAAAAATATCCATAATCGAATCTCGCGTCCGTGCGCGGGGCTGTCGAGCCTCGTTACGAATCCCCGATATACGTAAATAGATACCGGCAAGAAATTGTTATGGACAGGATATGCGATAAGGATGATGCGATAAAGAATATATATTCCACCACGGGAAAACTCGGTGGCGGCGGTGTCAAGGGGGAGAGAAAGAACCGGAAAGAAATACGTTACGAGTATCCATCCGCAGACTCCCCGAACCACAGGCCAGCAGAGCTCTCGCTTCGTACTTTTATGTCTTTTATGTGATAGGAAACGGACAACGGTATCGGACATTGGACCTCGACCATACGTCTTGTTGCTCTCTTCTTTTATTTCACATTTTCATCATTATTTTTATTTTTTTTTCTTCGCATCGCCAAAAGATTATTTTTCTCAATTTTTTCTTTGCTCATCGTGCCTCGCTAAGAATCTTTTCGATCCGCACGCGATCGTCCCACTAGAGACCTACAAAAACGCGATGGTTACTATTCCCTTCAGAATTTTTTTTCTATTTCAAGATTTTATTCAATCAGACGTTTTTTGCCCAATCTGGGTCTTCTGGACCCATGAAAAATTCAATTTGCGATATCTTTCCATTTTCTTGTCGAAATCAACTTTACACTGTAGAAAATCTAGTGTTAAATTGGTGTTTATTTAACACCATTATTGATCTACGTTAACAAGTTCGTAAATTATTTTTTGTTTTTCTCTCTCTGATTGTAGAGATTTACCCTAATATATAGGGTAATTTACTATCTAGAATTAAAAAAAAAATTTGATACTAATTTTATTCATAACAGATGTAACATTGATGTTGAGTAGTAAGTATTCTAGAAATGTTTTTAAAAATGTTATATATTTAACTATCCAGTGTCTCGAAATAATCATGCCTCTCCGTATACCTGATTGACCAAAAATGCCCTCGAAAACCGATTTCCTTAATGATATTCGGATTATAGGTCATAAAATACTGTTTTGGTATTCCGAGCTTCAGCTCAGGTATCTGATACTAAATTTTTCGCATTCATTCTCGTCCGTTTACTGCCATCACTTAATAGAGTGGACTGCCAGAAACGTAATCAAAGTTTTATTGCTGAACGAGGATGGACGGAGCTCGATACTTTTCTGAGAAATGAAAATTTTTCAAAATAGCTGATGCGTATTTCGTCGATAGTGCAATAAACATCATCCATCGAAAAATTCCGTCCCGTATAAGTAATATTTTTGTTATCTGCAGGCAATTTTGCCATCAAATATTCTATTTTAAAAAAGGAATGAAGCTCATAATCAATTTATAGAACGCATTATACGAAATTGTATGAAGTATACGTTTGGAATAATTATAAAACATCAATTCAAACATGTTGAAACGGAAAAAGCGGCCGCGTTGCTGTTCGTAACATGAAAAAGAAAGAAGATAGCGCACCTGATGTGTCCCGGCGGTGAAAAGTGACAGGTGTCAAATACACAAGATATTAAATAAGTTGGCCGGGCAGCCGATACACGCGTGTTTAACGTCCGTTCGGGATTCCCGAGGAGGATCGGATATAGCAGCGGCGTCTTACATTCCCCAAAGTTTTCTACGGTCGATCGTAGCAGGGAATTGGTCATGCGATAGGAGAGCAGGCTCTCATTCCCAGGAGAGATAGCAGCGGCGACGGGGAGCCGACTCGGATGCAAAGAAAAAAAAAGGAAGGAACGGAAAAATGGGCAGCTTCCGAGGATTTTCGAGTGGATGAGGATAAAATGGCGGGTGAACAGAGATAGAGAGAGAGAGAGAGCGAGGAGATCGAACCGAAGGACACATTGGGAATTGTGAGAAAAGGAACGGCGGGAGCAAGATGGAAGCATCAGTATACGATAAAAATAGAAGGATTCGAAATAAATCGTGAGCAGTCGCCCTCTGATTCAGAGGATTGATGAAAGAAAGCGAGACGAGAAGGGATCGATCATTAATACTGGGAGGGAGAAGAGAACGTAAGAAAGCGACGAACGGATTCCGATAGTTGATGTGGAAATTGGACTATCGAGGTCACGTGGTGTCTAACCCGGGATCCTCGCGACTTTCCGGGCAAGCATCGGAGACGGAGAAAAAAAGGGAATAAAAAGAGAGAGAGAGAGAGAGGGGGGGGGGGAGAGATGAGACACGCGGCTGGAGAGCGATATAGCAGAGTGTATATATAGTAGAGTATTATATATAGTATACAGGGCGAGGGGGAAAGAAAAAAGTGGTCCAATATCGTGGGCACATTGGGACACGACGCTGCTGGGTGCTCTCGTCTACCTCATGAAAAATAGACGTTGTTAGCGTTCTTCGTTACCATTAGGCTTTCACCTCGTAGACGTTACGATTCTGCCATAAAACAGAATAATGGGCCCTTCTCCTCATTCGATAGATTATCCGAGATACTAATGAGACCCGATAAATAATTAAAATGGGAACCAGATACGTATACACGGGCAGAGGATGACCCAAGGACTCGGGGGACGCAGGAATCAGCAAAAAGCGAAAGAGCCCCTCCTCTGCTGTATATTTGTTCTCTCGTCTTTTCGTCTCCACTCTATTCTTTCCTTTACGAGCCTTCTTATTCTTCCTCGCTTAATTTAAGACATTTCCCGCAAACTTTTCTCCTGACCACAGGAGAGATTGAGTATCATTCACTATTTATGTATTCTTCACCCCACAAAAACAATCTCTCTTTATATTCTCATTGATTTTACATAGTGTGTCGAAAAGAGCTCTCCATGGCACACGATGAAAAAACGCGGTTTTATAAAAAAGCTGAATCATTGTGAGTAATCAATCGCATGGAATATCGTGAATATTGGAAAAATAAATTGGAGTTTAGTTTTGTAAACAATCGTACAAAGGTTGTGAAGAGTTTCTCTCTAATTGCTCGAGAGAAAAAAAAATGAAAGAAACTTTTTCCACCGTTCTATGCGTCGCGCGGTTGATTTATTTAATTATTTGTTTAGAAATATAGTTTCAAAGGAAACACGTGCAATTTGCGCACGCGAGGGGCGACGCCTGTGCTCGCGCGGCCGGATTTGGCGTAAAAAGCGAGGCCGTGTGTGCGGAGGAATGGGTCCTGGCTGAATGCCTCGAGGAACGTTTGACGTCACAGCAGCGCGACTCGCTCTCACTCTTTCTCCCTTTCTCCGGTGCACAGGCCTCTAGCTCGGGGTGTACCAACACTCCTCCTGGCATCGAGATTTTCACGTATCGCACTCTTGCGGAAATGGCGAGGGTGAGAGACGGGCGCGAGATCCGCGAGTCTGTGTGCACGCGTTTTGTGCGCTCTCGGCGGGACCCCGGGGAAGCCGTCGTGTCGATAGAAATGTCGGTCAGACGTACGTAGCATCCAATGTGAATGCATATACAAACACGTACAGTGCCAGCAAGAGTTTTGTAACGTTATACATTTCTTACACCGAGAGAATTTAATATTAATTTTTCTGGCGAATTTCACGGTAAAAATTACCGTGATATATGTCAATGCGGTGAGAAGCGAGAAAAACGTAATAATTTGTATGCAATAAGTTTTTTTTAACTCACGTTACAGAAAAATTCAAATACGTAACTGAAATTTTAATAATTTTAATTAAAAGCGCACGACAAATGTTATTTAACACTCATTAAATTTTATAATAAATCTTAATTAAAGTAAATTATTGAAAAGATGATACTTTTTTATATAGACATTTTTGAAATGCATAAAATAATAAAATGAAAAGTAAAATTTCGCTTATATTATATATTTATAAAATTTAAGTTTTGCATATTTTATTACACTTCTATCTGAAGAAAAATTTTTATTTTTGTGAAAATCTCTGTTGTACTCGGTAATAATAAGCAAATTTTCAGGGTTGCCATCTGGTTACCGTTACTGCACGGTAATTTTTAATATTCAATTCTCTCCATGTACGTATATACCAACTTCATTTATTATCTCCTTATATTCTCATAATCTTTATTTTTCATTTATTCATCGTGTCTTTATTTCGCTCATCATTCCTCTGTTTAATCCTACATCAAGTTGAGAGATTGAAATTGCATTTGATCATTTCAACAATGAAAAAAAAGTCCAGTAGTTATATGATATCAAGATTCAATAAAATGTTAAATACATAATGTACAAAAGTTTATTAGAGGAAGACGTCTCTGAGAAAAGCGAAGAACATTAGATGGAAACTAAAGTCTTAGGATGCGAATAAGGTAATCGAAATACAAAGTAACGTTTCTCAAAACTTTTGGAGAACACTGTACGAGAGTCACGTATACGTAAATGTGTATATACGAAAGTTGGATCGGTTCTCTTTCGTCTCTGGAAGAGTTTTCAGGCACGGTGCCCCGGAAAGTCGTTGTGTGTGTATGTTGAAATGTACATATAGAATAAGGTTGGGACGTATTCGCGATTAAGCGGACACATGCGCGAGCTCTTGGCTCATCGTGCCTGCAATAATTATTCCGACAATTAATACGTGCGCGTCGCGATTACACGCGCACTCCTGCCCCGGAGCGAACACGTCCGGTTTCCTCGCGGACTCCCTTTACCGCCCTCGTCCCCGTTTCTCTCGGAGCCAACGGCAACTTTCATCGACCACCTGTCACTAGTTTCAACCACCTGACCAACTTCCAACGACCAAATTTAATCAACTATTAATAAAGCTGTACCGCGCGTCCTCCCTTACCGCGAACGAGAGCCTCCGACCCTCCGCCTTCGTCAATATTTCCTTCCCCGAGGCCTCTCATCTCCTCCTCGCTTTCCTCATTTTTCCTCATTTTCTGCCTCTCTTATTTATCTATTTTTTAAAATAAACACTCCATGTACCAATTTCATCGCAGACACATCAGCGGCCACAGACAGTATATTTTACCTAAAATTGAAAATCCGATCTATTTCCAATCATTTTTCTTTTCTTTCTTTTTTTCAGATGAAAAATCACCAACTCGGGGAAACTTCAAAGGCATCGAATCGTGAAAAAAAGATGCTATCGCGGAAAGATTTCACCAATTCCGAATGCAAATTCGAAGCTTCAATCGGCTAAAGGATCGGTGAGTGCATTACCAGTATTTCTGCATGTGCATTAGTCCGTTTCTCGTTCTATCCGAGTGTACGTGTACTCGTAAGTACGTGAGGTAAACGAGTTTTGAGCTTGACGTCATTGCCGAGAGGAAAGCGAACCCTCATCCTCTATTTTCATGCGCAAATACACACGAGACCGTTTCATCCACACACCCTTATATATATTTTCTCAACGACGACATCCTTCTCTATAATTCGCACGAGAATTAATTAATACGTCGCAGTAAGCGATTAAAATATTCTTTTACGTCAGGTATAGAATATATTTCAGTATTTAATGCCCTCACCATTTAAACCTCTCATTTTATTTCTATTTCAATATATAGTTGATTATTAAAAAATTAAATGAAATTTTATACGCTGCACCTCTCGCGAATTTATGGCATGTAAAATTTGATGAATTCCTTGTCGTACTGTTTTATAAGACTTCATCGTCTCATGTATAAGATTCTATTTAACAAGACTTCAATTTAGTATAATAAGCTTTCATTTTATGAGACTTTATTGCATAAAAGCAGAATATGAGGTAGAGCAGGGACGAGAAAATGATCCCAAAATTCGAAAATTCGATAAACAGCGGGGCAATTTTGGTTCCCCCGGGATTGGCTTGCATCGATTGCAATTTGAGCCTTGTGCTTGCATAGTGCATTGTCCATATTATTGAACCATAATTATGTTAACGTTGGATTGGTGGCACAGAGCTCGATGGGGAGTAGAAGCGATGGCGGTGGCGGCGGAGGCGAAGACACAAAGCGATACCGCGCGCCGAGACGAGGAAAAGCGAGGCAAGCAGGTTTGCGCTTTCTATTCCTGGCTTGGCAGGAACCTCGCTTCCATATTCTCCCCATTTTGTGACGTATACACGTGGCTCCCGAGGTCACCTGATTCTCGAATATTTCGAAGCTGCAATGCGTCTCGCCCCATCCATTCGATCATTCTCAACTCATCTCTCTCTCTCTCTGTTTCCGCCCGCCATATTCGCTCGGTCGCCCTTCTCGCTCTTCTCCCCGATGCTGCTCCCAATTTAATATCTTCCATAAAATGTATACAACTTCCTCTTTAATGCGCTATATGCGCGACTACGGAGGCTCTTGCCGCGCTCGCGTCTACCCGCGTGCGGTCCCTTTTACGTTTTTCTACCGAGCCCAGACGACGCAATAAAGAATTTTTTTTCGAATTTACGACGGAACCGCATAGTACCCACACGCGACGAAATGCTTATTCTTTCACTCTGCATTTTTTGGCGTCTCCATTTTTTTACGTTCAATCACAAATTGCCTCGAGTTTTATATGTATACGATATTTGGAACATCAGCCATCATAGGGGGATCTTTTATTTTTTTTTATTTCAAATTTTCAATAAAAAGTCGCGAGTTTAACTTTTTAAGTGTCCATTGAGCGTATACGAATTTTATTTTTATCTCCGCGTATATCTTGAAATAAATTTCATTTCAAAATCGTGTTTTCGGTACAAGAACGTTATTTTTTATTTTTTTATTCTTATTTTGGTAAGCACGTATCCGGACGATCAATTTTTATTTTAATATTTTAATATTTATGACGCGCATAGACCCATTTTTTTCCAGTCCCCTTCCTACACCCGATATCTCTCGCCCTTTTTCTCTTCCCCGCATTTTGGTCTACCGCGCGCTCTTAAATATGTGTTCCGACGAGGCGAGTGTTTGTCGCGCACGTACGTGCACAGCTGAGGGTTCGAGCGGGAGAGAAAAAAAGAGGCCGAGAGGTCGCCGGCTAGGCCAAGGATTTCGTTGTTCACGTCGAAGAGAGGATTGCGCAAAAGAATTTAATTTTTTTTTCACCTCTTAAGCAGATTTTTTCTCTTTTTTTTCACTCTTTTTTTTCGTTCTCGAAATTTTCTACGAATGCATGCACCATCACATTCTGCGCGACATAAAAAGGCGTATGTGTGCATTCAATTATAAATTATTCATCCCAATCTCGAATTCATTTCATCTCAATTCTTTTCCTGACTCTTTTTTTCGTACTTCCGGAGAGCCAGCAATTTTATTCTGGGATCTCGAAACAAGAGAGCAGCTCGAGAATGAAATGAGCCTCTCGTTTCCTTCTATTTTTCGCGAGTTAAATAAAATTTTGGAGGACACACGAGGGTCCGCAAGAATAAAGTGTGTACAAATTACTTTTCAGTCGCGCACGTCCTCATGTATTACATCAGGATTTATCCATAAAAGTGTATGATAAAAATGACAGTGAAAAACGAAGCTTACGTCACGCGGAAGACGAATAAATTTCTTCGATTATATTTTTTCCACTTTTCGTTCAGCTCGTGATTTTTTGCCCGGTCACGCGAGCAGCGAGTGCCGCGAGATCCCTGCTTGCACGTTTTGCACTCTCTCCCTCCCGCCCTCCCACTCGCTCTATCCCTGCGCGAAAGCTCGCTCTCGTTTCCGCGAAATTAAGATGAAAGAAGAAAAGGTCGAGGGTCCTCGGCACGAATTTTCAGGCACGAAGAAAAAGCGAGAGCGAGGCTTAATGAGGAGTCACCGGAGAGCGAGAGAGATGGAGCGAGAAAGAGAGAGGGAGCGCCAAGGAGCCGCGCGCGCGGAGAAGAAAAATGGAAAAAGAGTGTGAGAAAAAGTCTTGGGGAAAGAGCGCGCAGACAGGGATCGGAGGAGGGATTTAGCACGAGGACTAGAAGGGTTGCATTATTCTACAGGGTAATTTTTACTTCAACAATATATATATTTACCAGGTGCTGCGATATTAAAAGTCCCTAAAAACGAGGACATTGAAATAAAAAAGAAATCGAAGGGATGACTTTCTTCGCGTAAAATAAGTGCGATTCGTCATTATACATCGAATATTGCATTTCCTCTTTTGAGAAGAAAAATGGAAAAGGGTGTGAGAAAAAGTATTGAGGAAAGAGCGCGCAGACAGGGATCGGAGGAGGAATTTAGCACGAGGACTAGCAGAGTTGCATTATTGTACAGGGTAGTTTTTCCTTCAACAATATATATATTATTTATCAGATGCTGCGATATTAAAAGTCCCTAAAAAGCGAGGACATTGAAATAAAAAAGAAATCAAAGGGATGACTTATTTCTTCGCGTAAAATAAGCGCGATTCGTC
>JAPYYW010001126.1:0-33768 GCA_030522545.1 Cremastinae sp. A BG-2022a
AAGCCTTTTTAAATTTTTCAAATAAGTTAACACAATTCTAACGAAGATCTGTGCAATTTTTGAATAAATTCTGCCTCAAGAAATTTCAACTAATGATTTCATATTTAGTTAACACATAAGGACAAACTTTTGAATAGACTGGTCTCGGTTTTACTACCTTAAGCAATCGATGAGAAATCAGGTATCTAGATCTTACGTTGGAGTTATAATTAACTGAAATTTTAGCACGGTGTCCCTCCTCTTTCTAGTCTCGTGACCATCGTGCGCACTTTGCCTCTAATTAGCAATGCCATTGAATGATAAGAAGGTCGAATTTCAGCGGTTGGCAATTCTTTCGTATATTTTCAAAAACTGTAACTCGGATAAGCATTCATCGTCCCCGGCGGAGTTTCGCATGGGGAAAGAAAAGTTTTGAGAGCTTTTCAGTTCGCTCGCCCGCGCATTTCGTCTTAATCGGGCTTTCGGCTGAAGACAGCATGTAAGAGCTGTACACCGGCCATTAAATGAGCAGCATCGCTGGCAATAAGAGAGAAACGCGAGTTCTCGGAATGAGTCGCGGCAGGAAGAGAAAAAAGAAGGAAAAGGGCGACAGAGCGAGAGAGAGAGAGAGAGGGAGAGAGAGAGAGAGAAGTCGAAAGGCAGAATTTCCCAAGAGACTCCGAACAACTTCTTTTTTTTCTTTGAAGCTGAATCAGGGTACGCTTCTTGCATTTCGTGAATCTTTGTACATAAGCTACGGCATATATCTGTATATATAGATAGTAAATATACTTTAAAGAAAAGCTCGAGCTGAGATATGGTAACGAGCCCGACGAGCGCCAACTCTGAACCTCCTTTAGTCATCTCTATTTTTTTCTCTCTCGTTCTCTCTCTCCCTCGCTCTTATATTCATCTTTATACATATATAACGTATACATATATGCATGCGCGCTTCTCTCATTTCCTCCGCACAAAGAAAAATTCATTTATACGCATTACGACTTGAGCTATTTCCTCGTGGCCCATTTGTCGCAAAGTCCCATCATAATAATTAGTCGAAGATTTTCTGATTAGTCGGTAAGAAGCCGGAAGGGTGTCGACACGTGATATAGCCCGGACTTTAAGCGAACTCAATTTTCCTCCCTAGTGTAAGAGCGGAAGGAAACAATGAAACGGTGAAAGATCGTGGGAATCGCATCGCGTGCCTCATCTCAGAATTGATTCGTTGCGAGAAAGTTCGCTTGGACACTCTTCCTATCTCGAAATTTTTCCCTCCTTCGAATATGTTTCCTTATCACGCGAGGGTAAATCTTGTTTAAAGTTTCGCGTCAGGAGTAACAGGTCGTAGATTCGTCGAGTTGTCAAGGCAGTTGTCTCGTTTGCGCTTAGAAAATACACGTTTCTTATAAAAATTACATGAACATTTCTATACACGCTCTAAATATCAATAATTAAAATCCAGGGCAATTTTGAAAATATTTATTAATCCAAATTTATGATATTACCAATTTAAGATCAATTACTTTTCACACATTTCTTATGTCGAGGTAAGTACAGTGACTCGCCTTAATATTCGGACATAAGCAATTATATTTGACAAACAATGGTGTCCGAATATTAAAGCGAGTATCACTATATGTATATCTGATTTTTCGTAATACTTAAACTGCTTTTTTATAGTATTAATAAAAAGTTACATATAGAACTACAGATAAATACATTACAAACATTTGAGAAAAAAAAGTAAAAAATTTGACATCCTATAGCTTCAAAAATACAAAATTTTATATAAAAGGTGCATAAATGGATAAACATCAATACCTGTGAATTTAATTACCTCAATATTTACAAGACACAGACACACACACGATTTTGAGACTATTTTATTGTACTGACACATATGTCATATTAAAAAGGAGGATAAAAATGTTTTTATCAAGATAGAATTTAGTTTCAATCATAATTGCGATTATTTGTATTTGCGTTTGATAAATTTTTTATAAGCGTTGCGCACCCCGCAATATTTGTGACACGACGTGAAGGGCGAGATAGAAGGCAGAGAAAGAAAACAGAAAAAATTTGCCAACAAAACAGACACAAATGAAATCGGTATTCATCACAAAAGTGACCCTTTTGTCTGGTTCAAACCTTCGTTTCTTTATTTCTGATATTCGACTTTTTGTTCGAGCTTGTCACGTCCGCGCTTCAAGGATAATCGCCTTTAGTCGAATCAAAGCCAGCGATGACATCAACGATGCTGCAGAAATGAGAAAAAACATACATGCGTAGACTTTTTTAGTTTTACGAGCAACACAGCCGCTTTTTTGACATGTTTGAATTGATATTTTGCTGTTCTTCTAGGCGAACAATTCATACAACTTTGCATAATGCGCTCTATTCCGATTAATTGATGAAAGGTTTCATCTCTTTTTTAATATAGAAGATACATCCGCACCGAAATTTTTTATAAAGTATTTTGAAACGATTGTATAAATTTTGAAACACTAAACTATTCACTTTTCATATTATTGAAAATAACTGGAACTGTCACTCAATTGAACTTGTCAAATTTCTACAAAATGTTTTTCGATTACGATTACGATTCTCCAGCCTGATTTATCGAGAATCAAAAATAGAAAAATCTTAAAATTTTAAGTGAGGATATCGTTTCGTGTCCTCGATGATATCGACATGATAATAGGTAACTCCTGATAATTTTTGCAAGACGAAATCAATGATTGAAACATCAAAGTCATTATTTCTAAAGCAGCACACGTTGAATTTATTTTTATATAAGTATAGAGAGTAGTCAATACGCTTTTGATTTATTCACGAGATCGCACAAATTCCACAAGTCTCATAGACGCCAATTTTATTATCTCTTGTTTTTATTTCGTTCCACCCTTTTACAATCGACTCCCATTCATTACTCGTGTCTTTTCCTTCCAGGCTCGCCATTTTTTTGCGTCTCTAACCTACGAGTACGGAAGTTGGAAATAAATGTTTTGTACTCCATTATCGATGAAATTTCTGTGTCCAACGTTAAAGATCCGCACGAGGATAAGCCTCCGGATCGAGTAACGAGAAAGAATCGTGACAATACTCGAGAAAAGTTTTTGCTGGCCATCAGCGTGATCTCAAACGAAAATCTATCTGTGACCTTTCAGCTCTCTTGGCTGCACTTTATCCGTTCTCGAGCAGAAGAGGGGAAAAATTAAAGGTGAAACGCGAGGTCGCGGGGACACACGCGAGCGTACTTTCCGCAATCAAGTTCGTTTCGCCTCTTATTCCCCGACGCGTCGCCATTTGCCGAGAAAATGGGTAATTTTTCTTCCGCCGAGACAAAATCTTCACCCTGATCTATCGAGTACGCCCAGCTTCCTCTTTAAAGAGAAGAAATATCTCGCCTCATCCTTATTTTTCTTCCTTCCTGCTCGAGTACGCGATTTAAACCATGGCCAATTAAGCCTTTGATCCCGTTTTATTTTTCACTCGCCAGGATGATGAAGGCGATATTAAATATTACGTAGAACGTCTTGAAAAAAGAATACTTCAGTAGCGAGTCTTGCCAAGGATCTTCTAGGACGCTGTACCGTACAAAAACAAAAGAAGAATGGCTTGCGTGTAATTTTCGCTCGTTCTTCAAACTTTCCTTTGAGTGCAATAAAAGAGAACGAGACTTTTACTGATAAATGCACTTGCTTGCGAAAACGTTGCTTTGAGAATAACGAAAAATTATGAAGAAGCTAAATATTTATCTTTTAATCTGCTTGCTTAATTATTTCATTTTTTTTTTTCATTATACATCCGGTTTATTCATGACAACTGTTCTGGACAGAACCAACAAGAGAAATTTTATCTTCAAACATCGATAAACATGTAAATTTAATATACTTTAATTATGTTTCCTGGCAACAAAGTACGTTAGAGGATTACAAATATTACAAAAGGGATTTCAAATATTAAAAAATATCAGCTTTGAATTGAGTACTAATTGATGAGGATTTCATAATAGCAAGGAAAAAAACATTTTGGTTTAACGCAACAATGATCAGTTTAAATGTGCGCACGCATTGTTTAAAATGTACATTTAAAATTGATTCTTCCATTATTACGTTTATACGAATAAAGTAATAAAATTTCGAGTGACTCGTATTTCCGTAAATTATTCAAACTAAATATATCGCGAGTGGTTTTCCGCTCTCTCAATTCGCGAACAATATGTTAATGCATTAATTAATAACGAGATAAGTTTTTAAAGCCGTTCACTTGTTAAGAATGGACGAGGCACGCGAGAGAAAATACTCGCAGAGGATCGTTCGGTTGAACAACTTTTAACCGAACGAATGAAAAAGTAGTGAAATGCATGAGGGTTGAGAGTCTCGTGGATTTTTCTCGAATCCTGGAAACACACGTAAATCCGTCGAGCTCTGCACTGGAATTGTAACGGGGAAACAAAAGTTTATTCCGGTGCGTGTACGATCGGCGATGCCGGCTCGTCGGTGCTTCTCGCGCTGCTTCAAGATAAATTCGAGATAAGCCGGAGGAGGAAATAAAGTTTCGAGATACGTTTGGTTGACTGGATCGAGGACTCCGCGCGGTTTACGCGGAACGCGAAAAAGAGGAAGGAAATGAACAACGAGAGAAACGAGCGAGAGATGGAGAAAATATAACGCGAGATTTTAAGTTGTCCGACGATATTTGACAGTCCCAGATTTATTGCTGATAACAATTTATTATTTAAACTGATGATAAATAAAGCATATACTCGAATCGTGTTCCAAATTTTTACGCTTTTTTTTTAATTATTTAAATTACAGAGGCTTTTAATAAATGTAATGGAAACTCTCTTGGCAAAATTACAGAGTTCGTCATCGACTAAATTATCAAGAAATTAATAATATTTTATTATGATCATAATTAATATTAATTTTTTATATTAATAATGAAACTTGAAAGTTTTTCATATTCGTGATGAAATTATTACAATGGCACGAAAAAATGTATAATTACGTTAACATTAAATCTATTCATATTCGACCATAAAAATTTGACATAAAATTGAATAGCAATGAAATAAATTTCTAAGAATATGTTATCGTTTAAAAAAGTGGAGTCATCTATCTATATTTTGAAAAAAAAGTTGTTGTACACAAGAGTTGGTTTGAAAATTCAACGGACACTTTAACATTTCACCATATATTAAAATGGTGGCGTACGAATGATTTACAATTCTGTTTGAAACACATGATCAATAATGTTCTTATAGATTCCCATTCTTTTTATGACCTGTATTTTTTCGTAAATAATATCAATTAGTTTTTCATGATTTTTAATTACTTTGCAGCAACACGACTACATTTTTTATTTAATTTAAAACATACATATATCCTATATACTGCCAGCTGCTAAAAATTCTCCACAACGTTGCCATATGTATGAAGTCTAAATATTATACTGCTGCAATAAAAATCAAGAGATGCAGCATTTCATATAATTATCATTAATATTCTAACACGTAATTAAATATTTTTCACCCAGTCAGTGAAAGTGCGAGACTTGTATAATAAATTTGTTATTTTTGAATAAATGAATTTATAGGAGGATTGAAAACGATGAACAGTAAAAAGCCTACGTATTCATCGTAATCGGACCACATTTAGAGCTCGGGATGAAAAGGAAAGGTTCGGAGTGTATGAAGAGAGACGGCATGACGGGTGAAAAGAAAATGATAAAGGCCTGATGACGCGCTTTGGCTCTATATTATATGGATTCGATTATTCATCGAATCTCTTCATTCTTATCCGCTCTCTTTTTTATCCACCTTTCCGGAATCGCGCAGCGTCAGGATCAGCTCGAAGTGGCCGCCTCGCGGACCGGTACAATCTCTGCTCCGTTACTTTGCACAGGAGCCAAAAGCTTCCCTCGAGTACCGAAGATTTTCTCCTCGGCCCCTCTCTCCGCCTCCAGCTCTTCATCCTTCTCCATATTTCTCCGGGCTCGCCGTTCTTCGGGGAGAGTCCTCGACAGGGCATAATTTAAATTTATATCGGGCCACGCTCGGTGCGCCGGTGAGTATTGGACGAGCAATAAAAATGGGAAAACGAGAGAGGAGATTCTCAGCGGGCGCGCTCTCGAGCCACGCCTGGCTATTCCTTCAACCCCTCCACCGCCGCCGCTGTTATACTCCTTGAGCTTTTCTCTCGCAGCCTCCTCGAGAACGATAACGCCCTTGAAGATTTTACACTCCTTTTTCTCCGTTTTTATTAAACTCGTCATTCCATGGTGATTAAAATTCGAGCAATATTTCTCATCTTTTTATCGCCGGTCGGCAGGCTCCGAGGCCTCGCAGGTGGATCTCGTGACATCTGGAATTTTATCCGAGAGCCAGCGAGAACACGCGATGTCAAAAGGAAAATAAACACGAGGGTGCGATTTCTATTTTTCTTTCCTCATCTTCGTACTTTTTTTTCCTCTTATTTTCCATAAAAGCAAAAGGAGGACGAGAAAGTTCGTACGCCGAGCTTCTTGGGCTCGGAGAGGAATTTCTTCGTCTAAATTTGCGATAGGCCAACTCGCCAACCTCGGGTCGTTCTCTCCGCGAATAGACACCGTGGGCGTGCGAGCACTTCTCGGCTATATATCTCTCACGAATTTCGTACATGAACACCAGAGCAACGCGCCCGAGCCAACTGGCAACCGGATGCTGTTTACGTCCACGTAATTCGCTGGCTTCCTAAGAGAGAAAGGGGGCAGTGAGCGTGATCCTCGCATCACCGAAGAATTTACTCCCAAGGCGAACAGATTGCTTCCCTTTGACCCACCATTTTCGGCCATCATATACTTTTTCTTCTGCGTCAACTTTACGAATACATTCATTCATTGTATCATAAACTCCATAAAAACTTTCATAAAATAAAAGCCATTATTATCTATAGTTTATGATTTTATTACATTTTTATAAATTATTTTATTGAAATTTCATTATCATTCATTTGTTAATTACAGTCTCGACGCCAGGCGCACCGGAAATTTGAGCACCGCCATCCACTGGGCCATGAGCGACGACCTGGGAAATAGAACGTATTTTCAAGTCGCGGATGGCCATCGCGCGAGACTCAAAGTGACAAGAGTGGCGGCCAAGGATCAAGGAGTTTTTCGCTGTCGCGTTGATTTCGTCAATTCGCCGACGAGAAACTTCAGGGTCAATCTTACCCTAGTAGGTGAGTTATCTTGCAAAAATGCTTCGTCGTAAAAAAAACAACATGAAATCCAGATTTGACTTTAATTTTATGACAATCAACGAGAAATTGAAATTTTATATCCTGTTTCTTCAAAAAGAAATTTTGTTCTTACAGTAAAGAATCAGAATGACACATTTCCCGCTTTTATAATTCGATAAAAAAAAAATTAACATCCTGTTTCCAACAATTCATTCCCTTTTGCTCTAGACTTGCATAAAAATTCTCATATACCGAGATTTTCCAGGCGTTCTTTTTTGTCGCTTTTTGCTTCTAATTTTACCCTCAGTGATCTTCAATCTTTCTCAAACCTTTGAGAAATTATTCCGTCTTGACTCGTTCATCGTGAAATTAGCATAAATTTAATCGAATTTTCGTGATGAAAAATGGGACAGTTTTTTTCGTCAGTCGTATAACATTGAACCTCAATTAAAAGATATACAGAATTACAGTGATGTAAAAATTGGATCGGCGTGTGTATTACAGTCTCAGCAGTAACCAACGTTGCCACAAGACAAGTTTATTTTTTTATTGCATCGTCGTAACGCAATTCTGTACAGTAACTAGGTTTATGCGCGATTAAAGTGCTCGTTAAAGCGAAAATGGAAGAACTTTTGTATCAGAAGCAGAAGCAGCCTTCCTTCTTGTTTACGTACAACACGAACAGAATTTTCGTTCGTAACAGAAAAAAAAAGAAAATAAAAGAGGAGCGCGAAACAAGACGAAAAAATTCACGCGGTGAATCGCTACGGTGTATAAGACGTGAGAGCGAAGTTCTCCAGTAAAAAAGATGCGTGACGATTTATTGGAGTGCAAACGAGGTTAAGCTCAGGATACAGCGTGTCTGTTTCTTTTCTCGCTCGCGTGATTTTCCAACGAGAGGAAATAAAAATGTAGTTGCTCTCTCACGAAATGTCTTGTAATCACGTTTTTCTTTGTTTTCTCATCGACACGAATCCTTTCCAATCGTCTCGACGTTCTCTTATTGTTCTAAAAACCGAATACGAAAATGAAATTAAAAATAAGCGTACGAAATTAAAATTTTTTTAATTTTACAAACTATTTGCATTATGTAAAAAGATAAAACTTTACAGAGAAAAAAGACTTGTTGAATTGAATAATTAATTATAAGTTCATTCATATTTGGCTTTATTTATACTTGAAAAAAAAAATAATAATTTTCCTGATTCAACCGCAGACACACACGTTTTACTGATTTGAATTTGGGTAATTCAACTCAACGTTTTTCTTAGAGTTTTACAGCGAATAGTTTGGAACGGATAAAAACTTTTCCACAGAAACCATATTTTTATTCAAATCCATCAATTTGCGTCAATTTTGTATGAACGTCACTTTTGTTAGCCTTTTCTTCCGTGATCCATAATATTATTCGAACTGTGACGGGTGATCCTTCATTTCATTGTAATTTTCTGACGAAGTCACTTTCGAGCGAGTACGCGGGTGTTTCGTTTCTTTTTCCTCGAGATTTGTATGGAAATAAATATTTTCGTACAATTTTATAAAGTGTCAAAAGAAACGCGAAACGTTTTTCAACAAATTTTCGCGTCATCCTTCAGCAAATATTACTTCTTGTGAGTAAAAAAACGCGCGTGAACAGTTTTTTTTTCTCCTCAGGCTTTTGGATCTGCGCTTCGTTCTCATTTCATTTCCAAAGTGAAAAGCTACCTTGCATAAAGGGTCGGGGGAAAAAAATATTACCGGAAAAAAAAATGGAGAAAAGTCTCGCACGAACTTGTTAACCCACTCATGACGCCCTAGAAAATTTTAGCGAGGCAGGATTTTAATGAACCAGTATGAAATTATGCGCCAGATTCAGTGAGTCAATAATTTAATGAAGCAGAGGGAAACACACGCTGAATCTGAAAGCATTTGAGACACCAACAAAACGCCCAGATCTCGGTTCATGTCGTCAAGCAGGAAATATTTCCATACAACCATTTCTTTGTCAAACATCAACCATCAAATATTATGTTCCCGATGCGAAAAATATCATTTATCATAAACAATAAGCAGAAAATATTGAAATGAATAACAATAAATTCCGTAGGGCCAGTTCAAATTTACATATGAAATTTTGTGGAGCAGTACAAAATAAAGTATACACTCGCTTATTTGTGAAATAATTTATGAAAAATTAAGTATTCGATTATTTTTTTTTTGGAAAAGTAGATATTCGCTCGCTTAGAATTTTTATCGTGGCTCTCGATCTTATTCTCTGTAGATTCCGTCGATGATATTTTGCGGAAGCGCGTCTCTCGAGTGTCTCACAATTTCTCTTTATCTGTTTTCTGATCGCGATATTCGCCGCTCTTATCTGAAAGTCCCGGTGGAGCGTATTGCCGGAATAAGTGAAGAATAAGTTGCTCTCTTGTCACGTTACAGAGCTGCCAAAGAAGCCAATAATTTACGACGCGCAAGGGCGAGTGGTGGTGGGCGTACCGCGCTTCTTCGAGGGTTACGATCTCCGGCTGACATGCCAAGTGTCCGACGGTAAGTCTCTCCCCCTCCCACCCTTATGATCCCTTTATACGCCAAGTTTTGTGGAGGGTTGCCTGCATAGATCGTAAAAGAAATCTTTTTTTCCGCCGTTTCTTATCTCTCGCCGTTTTCTCCTCGCAATTTTCTCTTATTCACGCTCGCCTTGCTCCTCCCCTCCGTGTAACTCGCGGAGCGAGAGCTGCTTTCCGTTACGAGATATTGAACTCGGGTGAGAAATTTTCTCGGCTCGGACATTCGCATTGAGAACGACGAATTCGATCCAGGTATACGACGAGGAGATTTCCTTTCATTTTCGCGCGCGCCCCTCTTCCCCCGCCGTCGATCCTCGTTCTCATTCCATCGCGATCGTCTCACGTTTTCCTAATACGCAGAACGTGCCGCCCCTGTTCTTCCTCTCCATTAAATTAAACGATAAATCGAGACCGACGTCTAGGAAAGAAGACGAAAAAGCGATTCGCAGGGACAGAAGAGGCTCCGGGATGTCCCATTCGATTTTTTTTTTATCTCCGCTTCATAAAAAAAACGGGAGCAACTGTGAAGCGAATAAATTCGTTAAAACGAGAAAATACACTTTGCTGGTTTTTCCTTCATCGTGGAAATCGAGAGGGAAAAACGGATGCGCGTCGTGAACAACCGTACGGGTTTCGCGCTAATTTGACAGAGTTAAACCCGAAGAGAACGCGAAGGGCTGAATATTCCGAGAAGAGAGATGAGAGAGGGGGAAAAAGATCGAACGTTCGACGCACGCTACGCTCAACACAGTGCCACGGGAAAAATATATTCCCTCTCGCGAGACGAGAAAGAAAGCACATCCTGTGTGTCAAGCGTTCCTCGCTAAATTACAAATAACCGGGAAAAGTGTTGGGATCGCGAGAGAGGAGCGAACAACGAAACGAACAAATGGGCCTGGAGAAAAACGTTCACTCCGGCTCACGGAGCAAACTGCTTGTGTGTGAAAAATCTGACGGATTATATAGAGCGAAAAAAAAAACAATCGCTCGTCGATATAAATCGTTATTGGAGAACACGAAATGAAATTTGATCAATTCAATTGGATACCTGTTTCGAATATTGCGATTGAATTCATATGTAATTAAATATTTGAAATCCTAAACTATCAAAGAATTTTTGTCGAAAATTCTTTTTTCGTTTAAAAGTATACATTATCGATATTTATATACAATGCACGAAAATTTTTGGTACCACTATATAAAATATATATTATGTACCATTGCAAAATCGAATTAAGTATAAAATACAATTGAATTGTAATATTTCCATGCAATAATACATTAAGAACCCTTTTTTTTGGTTACTCGACGAGTTCGCTTTATTTTTACATTCTTACTTCAACTCCAAATAATGTAATATTAATTACAGTCGTGTATGTGTTCTACAAATGATAAATTGGTCTAATGATACTTTATGATTATTTTTATTTAAAAAAAGTCTTCGTGCCTTTATTTGTTGCAAGTATGTAAACCACAAATTTATCTCAGAGTTTTACATCGAAGCTACAAAGGATTTTCGTTTCGTTCGGTTGAGCCATTTGTCACTCGGCTGCCGAACAATTCCTCGTCACTGACAGATCTTACGCGTGTGCAAGTTCGTACGTATATTAGGGGAGCGAGCAAGAATACGAAGACGGAAAATTAACAAGAACGATTGTGCACGTATCGCGAATTTCCGGCAATTTCCAATTTCGACGTACGCGTATTCGTCGAGTTTCGGTGTACGTGTGTATATATATATATATATATATATATATATATATATATATACGTATATATAGGTGAATGCTCGATTGCAATGCGCCTCGTTCCAATTTCTCTCCGTCTATACTTCTCTCACTCTTCAAGCCCCTTATCCGCGGTCCGATTCTCCAGCTCTTTCGGTCTCTCGCTCTCCGAAATGTACCGACAAACCGTTTTCCTTGCCGACAACCGACTAGGGAAATGGAGATCGCTCGTGACTGCATTTAGTCCAGGATATATAGCAGAGAATATAGAGGACCTCGAACCGCCAGACTGTCCGGTCTTATTCCATCGGGGTTTCCTCGATTATTGCTCTTCCTCCCGCTTTTCCCCCCGCACCGCTCATCCTGCCTCTCCCCGCCACGCGGCTCAGTGAATTACTTCGACTGAGCGTTGCAAATTGTTTTCCACGACAGGGAAGAGCTCGTTTGTGCGCATATAATCGGGACACTGCGAAAGAGTCAACGGGCTACAAAGGATTTTAGTGAGCGAGTAAGCTCCGCGAATTAGATCTCATCACCCTCATCAATCGTTCGCGTGAATATTCAACGTTTTCTTTATCGCCCGCTTCTTTCCCGTTTTTTCTTTCTCACCGCCCAAAATCCACGGGCGATTCCAATTTATGAAAATGTCGATTGATAATATTTTTTTTTTTTTAATAAAATATAATACGAGGAACAAATAAAAGCGAGAATTAATTCACACTGTGTGTGTGTGTGTGTGTATTTTGAAACGCGTTTCTCGTCGTTCTAGGAAAGCCGAAACCATCGGTTACTTGGTGGAAGGACGGGGAATTGCTGGACAATGTGGTCGACGTACCGGAATCGTCCGGGATTGTCGACTCCTCTAGCAAATTTACGAGAAATCATCTCTTCATTGGGAAAGTCACGAGGTCTCTCTGGGGCTCTAAACTCGAGTGCAGAGCCCAGTCACCGCCGATGTCCAAACCGATTGTCCGCGAAGTGCCTCTCGACATTTATCGTAAGTACGAAGAACCCGAAAACTTCACTTATCTATATAAATACTTCTTTGCAATGAAAAAAAATTATGATTATTTAACTAAATAATACACGTATAAAATTGAAGTTAAATAAAAATAAAGTTTACACGTGCGCTGGAACGTGTGTCGTGAAATTTTAAAGTTATGAAAATTCATATATTCTTTGTTCAATTGAACCGAAGTTTCATTTCTTGACATAAAAAACAATACTGCTGCCTAAATCTTTGATCCATAAAAAATAAGCATCATTGTGAAAAGGGGATTTTCTATGGAGATTATGCAACGTTCGAATGGACAAACCGAGGCAGGGTGTCGATATCGACATTCACGAGAAACGCGAGAACAGAGTCATGGGAGAAAACGTGACGACTGAACTGTAACGCGTCTGTGTACACGGGTGTTTCCAAGTGAATCGAGACGTTTCTGTACTCACCGATAACTAAACTCCAAAATTTACCTTCAAAAATAAATTAAAAAACGTCTTCATCTCCAAACGAAGAAGCACACGTATATACTCTCGAGTATAAATTCAATCAGATATTTTTTTGCTTTTGATTAAAATTGAAAATTGCACAGCGAAATTATGCTCGGTAGAAGACCTCAAACGTTTCAACTCTAATTAACTTTTAAATCTTATTCAATAATTTATTCCGAGACTGCGCGTTATTTCGAAATTCATTCTCGCATGAAACGTTCCATAGATCGAGTATGCAGCATCCTTGCGATATATATTTGAAGAGCAGCTTTCTAGAGAAGCTTTGCGTTCATATCCTGGTCCCGATATCGAAATGAGAGGCAAAAGGAAATTGCAAGGAGAAAATTGAAAGGAGAGCTGTAGCCATCAGCGAATTTTCCTTCACTGACACAAAGGCACGTCGAGTTTTATATATGTGTGCAGAGTTTTCATTCTGCGTACACAAGTGCACGTGCGCGAACAATTTTTCTGCCTCTGTCATCATCGCTGAAGCGAGTCCTCTTTATTCCGCGCTGATTAATTTCGAAAAATGAAGTGTGTAAATTGCACTCTTTGTTCAAAAGTCAACTTCCGGCACGCAATTACTTTCCAGTCGCTAAAAAAGAAGACGAATGTGTATTCTTAGTCGGGCGCTGTAAAATACCGGAGCGCAGCCTTTGATGGAACAAACGGAAATAAGATGGATTCTTATGGCGTTTTTAGGACTGGACCCTCTCTCTCTCAAATCCTTTTTCGCTATTTCTCTTCTCGGAACTTTTTCCTCCAAGTAAAAATACACCCACACGGCACTCCCCTCGTTATCGTTCCGGGACGTGGGATCTCCCGTTTTGTATTTCGGCCGATGTCGTCATGCAAAACGAGTGTCTCCAAATTATAGCCACGTGACGTTGTCGCAGAACGATAAAAAAGTGGAGTAAAACGATCGCGACAAAAAAAAATGAGCTCCGAAAGGAAGGAAGAAAAATGTCTCCGCAGCTCGATCGCTTCTGAAATTTCTCATGACGCGTACTTAGCGCGAAATTAATCAAAAGGGAGCGCCCAACATTTTTTTCGTGAATAAATGCTAATAAAATTGTACGCGATTCGTCACTGTCATGCAAATTCATTAATGGCTGTGTCACCCTCCCCCTGCTCTCGTGCTCTCCGCGTGGCGCATATAGCCGGCGAATTTTAATGAGTCCTGCGAGGAAGGCGGGCTCCGAGTAGCCAAAAAGCGAGAGAGTAATAAAGGGGAAAAAAGAAAGACGTAGAGAGAGAGAGAGAGAAGAAAATAATTCGTGGCGTAAGGAAGAGAAGGAATGAGAGGACGAGACAGCAAAGTAGAATATTTTAGAGTTGGCGATTACTACCTCACTCTTCGAATATCCCCCCCTCCCTCCCCCCTCTTCCCTCTTCTATTCCCTCTTGTACTTTTTTCTTAGCGAGTGGCTGATTGGTACGAGGTTTCTTCTTCATCCTTTCTCTCTCTCCCCCCTCCCCTCCCCACCCCTTCATCTCGCTTCTCTTCGTCCCTCATAGTCTCTTCTTTTCACTACTTTCTTTTTTCGTAACTATCTTTTATACAGCCCCGCAATGGAATCGGTCCTTCTCCTCGTTTTCTCGAACCCTTAATTGGCACGCGCAATTAAGCAGCTTTCGCCCCTCCCTCCTTCCATCGCGAGCAACCACCGCGTCGGTCTTCCGTCGGATACAAAGGGATGAGGCACGGAGCTGGGGGTTCGCGGCGATTTTCAGGAAGACGAAGAGAGAGATAGGGGAAAAAGA
The DNA here is from genome assembly GCA_030522545.1 of Cremastinae sp. A BG-2022a. Classification (NCBI taxonomy): domain Eukaryota; kingdom Metazoa; phylum Arthropoda; class Insecta; order Hymenoptera; family Ichneumonidae; species Cremastinae sp. A BG-2022a. Next base: position 14,734 of record JAPYYW010001126.1, read on the forward strand.
GTCGCCGTGGACCGCTCCGAGGTGGAAAGAACCTTGAGCGAAGGAAACGACGAACCGAGAGAGCTCCCCGGCCGTCTCGACGTGGCCCAGAAAATCCAGACGTCGATGACGGAAACTCCGTGCTGATGGAGATCGCCTCCCGCCTAAATTCTCCGTTTCGCTTTTTTTCCGTGCTCCATCGAGAACGAACTTTCTTTTTTAGACGTTGAGCTTAGAGAGAAATTAACGCTCGACGTTCTGTATTTTTTATATATTCGCAGTCTCCCTCCCCAACCATCGTTCCCTCGATATTGCAATTCGGATGACATCCCGCAAGGATATAACTGGGACGGGGATGAGAAAACGAGAATCGTTATTTCTGAGCTCAACAATATTTTTTACCATCAACTCTCAATCATGCCCGGTTGAAACATAATTCAGATCGTTTTGTGAATTGCGGTATGGAGAATTCACGGTGGATTGGAAATAAGCACAAGCATTTTTTTATATAAAAATAAATCTTCAAAAATCTACCTTAAAAAAATTTTTTCAATCAAATTTGAAATTTTTTTTTTAATTTCTTAAATTACAATTTTTTATTCATTGTTCAATGTGTATATGGCTAAAAAATTTTTAATTTTTTTCCAGAATTGAGTATTACATTGAGATTGACATAAAACATATGTATGACTTTTATCGTGGGAAAATTTCAATTTCAATTTCGGTCACGGTCTGAAAAACCAAAATACTAATTTTTCAAAATAAACGCACGACACATTAAATATCGACGATTTATACAATAATTGATTATTACTGTATATATGTGAAACACCGCTGTAAATTTTCAACGAGTTATCTTTGTAGTCTATTTCAACAGAAAATATCAATAGAAAATGTATGTTCGTGCAATAACCTCGAGAATAAAAATTTTCGTATATAACTGAAAATAGAAAATCTGAAACGCTTGAAAACTTATCGAGAGCTCGAGCGGTATTGATTTTTTTTTCTTATCAGTCATCCCTGTGTATATCGTGCCCTCGAAATATTTCCATACACTTTGGATACACTTTCTCATCTCGTACTCTTATATCCTCGTTTTCTTAAACACTCTCGTTCGAACGACCCTGGGTCTATGTATAAACGCAATACGGGTATAAATATAGAGGAAAAACGAGAGCTCGGGACTCCGGCAGGTTCAATCGAGGCAAATAGCCGAATGTTCGACCTGCAAGAGTCGTAAAGCCGTTCCCCGGTGGCGTCTGAAATTTCTCGTCTATCTCTCTCTCTCTCTCGTGCCTCTCCCTCGATCTTCCACTCGCTCCATCAGCCTCTACATCCTCTTTTCGTATCTTTTTATGCTCTCGTATCCTCTCACCTCCTCAAGATATAGCCAAGATCTCAAGCTGGAGGGTCATTCGCTGAGAGAGAGAAAGCGAGAGAGAGAGTTCGTCGCTTCGTCCATTTCCAACGCGCCGAGAAGAAGAATTCGATATAGGAGAATTTACCTCTTTTCTTACCTTCGGCATCATCTCCAATTTTCGATACCCGCTCTTTATCTCTCCTCGGGCTCTCTCAAGCCTCTCGTCACGCTCTCACGACCACAATAATGCTCGAAAACTCTATTTATTCTCTCTCCGGGTTTTCGCTCCGCTTTCGCCTCTTTCGTTTGCGCGCGGGCAATCTCAGACTCTCTCGCGATACCGATGGAGCCGAGATTCCTTAATTCACCGTTGATTGCCGGCGTAGTGGTTACCGCTCCCGGCGCCCGACGATACTCGAAATTTCTTCCCGCGCTGCCAAACTACCCCCGCGTCGCTTCTCACGAAATCAGTCTCCGAAAAGCTCTCCCGAGTACTCCATTTGCCTGTTTTTACCACCGGCGTGTATCTGCCAAGCCTCCGAGCGAAGTCTCGAAGTTGCGCTCATTTTACGTTCACGGATTCGAGGGTAAGCACGAGAAAAACGTTTCAGCGTCCCTGGAAAACGTAAAATTTTCCTCCCGGCGAGAAATAAAACTCTTTACAACGCTCCCCATTAATTTTGGCATCATTTTCACATAAGCGTATCGAAATAACAGAGTAAAGATAACGCAAACAACTTTTTTTAAAGCGCATACCTATGTCGATATAACTTTTCGATTTCTCGGTGCAAAAGTTGTTTCTGACTGTCAGAAATGCATAAATCAACGACTCGAGACTTTTGATGTACATGGAAAATATTTCGTTCGAGTTTATGATTCTCGTCCATAAGTATATACTACTATACAGCTAGCCCATATTCGATAGTGGGTGACACCAAAAAAAAAAATAAATTTTTTTTCGCATCTTTGACAACGCGTAAGTGTATTTCAGCAGTCACCTTATTTCTTACTTTTTTTTATAATCTAATGAAAACTTCCTAATATATAGTTGAACATGCATATTTCCCAAAAATTGAAAAATACATTCTATAGTACTGTAAACATTTGAATTTTTTTTCTAATATAACTTTTTTTTTCTAATAATACTTATTTACTGAAAATATTATTTGAAATGAAGACATAAGATGGGTTTTTTAATCGCACACATATTAACCACTGTTTTGGATAGAAAATTGAAGCGGATTTTTTTGTTTAAATATTTTTTAAATAAAAATAAAGTGAAAGACACCCTTACATGTTCAACTATTGGGATAATTACCTTTATAATTATAATTATTGTACTGCGATTAGAATATTAGGATAATTAGCCTTATAATAATTGTGCTGTTTTTATTATTTTTATAAATAATTGTAAATGTTAATTAAGGAAGAAAAAAATGATTGCTTGGGACACCCGGTAGATAATCCCTGATATTTGGTCCAGGGTTATGTCCGCGACTGCGAGGCGCGCGATGTACGCGTTTCTACGTTTTCTCGAACGTAGCACCGTTGTACTACTTTACGCGCAGTAATAGTTTTACTCATAAACTCTTCTCGCGCTGTACAAGCCCAATATAATATTCTCGCGTATACGAAGCAGCCGTAAGATTCGTCCCATAAATCTGCAAGGACGAAGGACACAAAATAGACGGCGGTGCAGCATCCTCGAAGCTTATTCTAGCGTTCTTTTTTCCCCTCGCCACCTTATTCTTTTTTCACCGGCAGCGTGTAACGAGCAGATACCGTCGAGTGCGCTTCTACATTTTTGACTTTTTATTTCACTTTTTGTTATTTTTTATTATCCCGTCAACGCGGGCCATTCTCACTCTTTTCCGCCAGAGGAAAAGTATTCGCCCGAGAGTTCCCCGCGAGCAAACCTACAAGCGACAAATTTCGAAATAAAATTTATCGCTCGCGAAAAACCCAGAATTCGAATGATTTTTATATTCCCGCGTGCTGCTCGCTTTTCTTCTTCTTCTTTTTTTTATCATTCTGGTTATTGCCAGAGCGCCTTTTTTTCCTTCGGGTTTTATTTGGGAGGAAAATGTTCACAGTAAAGCCGGCGAGCGTGCGAATTCACCTGAACGAGGATCAAATAATGGCGGGACGTCCTTTGTCCGCGAGATGCGAGACCTGGGGAAGCTCACCAGCGGCGACGATAACTTGGAGCCTCGGCGGCATGAAATTCAAGGATCCCCACGTAGCGACGACCCAGAGAAGCAATTCAACCGTTAGCAAGCTCGCTCTCGTCCCTGATCGCGAAGACGATGGAAAAGAACTCACCTGCACCGCCATCAACCACAATTTTCCCGGTGGCGATCTCAAGGAGACGAGGACCCTCCGCGTTGCCTGTGAGTATTCTGTCACACGCGAACAAACATTTTCCAACCCCTCAAAGCACTCTTATTTTCCCTTCAGGGAAACTTTTTTCTATTTGTTTTCACGAGAAAATACTCCCAGCGATCTCTTCCTCTTTCGAAAAAAAAATTTCAATCAGAAAATATAAGAGTCGTACAATTATAAAGAAATAATTACTCTCGACCTACGAGCTCAAGTGGTTCTCGCTCTTGTTACGCAAAAATTTCGCGAATTAAAAAAATATTGTTGAAAATAACCCTTCAATAATTCGTAAAATATTTTTAATTTAAAAGGCTTATATATTTGACCGGAATTTACTGCATGTAGGTAACAAAAATGATATACTTGTTCGAGGCGAAATCCACGAATTCATGTTGAAAATTTCAGAAAAATGATTTTAAAAAATCAGTTTTTTGGCTAGTTCAATATTTTTCAGGATTTCTTGCTTTTACCGTGAATCTTCATTCGAAAATTTTAGTTAATGAAAATTACGATCAGGTCGTCTCTGGAATTACCATTTCCAGCGGCAAAGCGACTTTGGCGCACAAAGCGACAATCCCAACGACCACTCGGGAGAGCCGAAACTTGCCGCGGTTTCGTCCTTGCAATGGAGTTTTGTTTATATATAAGCGCGTTACGTGTGCTTTGGTACACTCCCACACAACTTTCCTCTGTCAATGCCGTGATTGAAGTGCATCCGAAACCCGATTGCCCGAAAACAAACGACAAATTTGTTACTCACACTTGGGTGAGTTCGAGAATAAAATCAAAAAAAACCTTGACTTCTACTTAACCAATAAAATCCCTGAAAAAAAATAATAAAAACTATCAATATCGATTGCTATTGATATAGACTGTAAAAAATTTCGCGGTGTTAACCAAATAGTTTGAGTGCATTATAAAAAGAAATGGTGTAAAATAATAACACTGGTGTGTTTGGTAAAATATGTGGAGCTGTGTCATTAATTTCATGGGGTTAAAAATCAATGTTTTTAGCAATAGGAAAATGGACAGAGCTCGATGTTTTTCTGAGAAATAAATATTTTTCAACGGATTATATTTATTGAACCATCGATGAAATAAGCATGACCTATTGAAAAATTATTTTCATTTCTCAGAAAAGTATCGAACTTCGCCCATCCCTGTTCAGCTATAAAATTTTATTTAAGTTTCTGGAAGTTCACTCTATTAAGTGGCAATAAACGGACGAGAATAAATGCGAAAAATTTGGTATCAGGTACCTGAGCTGAAGCTTGGCATACAAAAATATTATTTTATGACCCATTATCCGAATATCATTGAGCAAATCCGTCCTCGAGGGTATCTTTTGTTAATCAGGTTCGAGGGGAAGTATTATTATTTTAAAAAACTGATACTTAAATAAAAAATTTTTTTGAAATATAGCCATAACACTTGCTACGCAAAATCAACGTTACATCTATTATGAAAAAAATTAGTACACAAATTTTTGTTTTTAAAACAAGTATAGATATAGTAAATTACCCTACATTAACGTAAGTCTCTGCATTCAGAGAGAGAAAAACAAAAAATAATTTACGAAGCTGTTAACATGGAATTTTTTTACAAAGTTGCATGTAATCTGCATGAATATTACAAACAAATCGAAACTTACATGATTCCAAAATATTCTTTATATTATATTGAGTTGCTTAATCTGTATCTCTTTTTTATTCGCATTGGGCGGTGTTAGCAAGAATAGTGTTACTTCATTAATTGAACGCACTAAATGGTGTATATATTGCGGTTTTAATTATTTACACCGATCAAAAACAGCATATTAAACCACCAAACGGTGGGAACTATATAGACCAAGAATGGTGTTAAATTAACACCATTTTAACACCAGATTTCTTTACAATGTAGTTAACTAATTATACAATTTCAAAAACAAAAATGGTATAGCGCTAATCTGTTTAAAGTGACGAGAAAATAATCATTAAAATTTGTTACGCGAAGTTTATACATAGTTCAGCTCTCGTGAAGAGCTCGGAAATCGGAGTTACGAATTTTCAATGGAGCAGGCAGAATAAAAGGGAGGAGAAAAAGATGACAGCGGAAGCTCAGTACGGTCTTGGCTCGTGATCTCATTGCCTGGAGGGATGTTGACAACGGAAATAGTCTAATCCGAGATAAAGTTTCGTTGTCGTGGGGATGAACATATCGAAGTAAATAACGGGAGGGGCGCTCCAGTCGCAGGATAACTCTTGAGTTTGGTCGCGGTGCCTCGCGACGACAAGATTCTCATCCGCGCCGGGAGAACGCGCTGAGAAAGCTCCGGAGTGCATAGTGCAATGTCGTGTCAGGCTGCCGCGTTAATAAATTGGTTAGAACTTGGCTCTTTCTTTCTCTCTCTCTCGTCCCACCGTTCGTCTCCTTCTCGCTCGCGTGTATCTGATGGTCGCGGCTCGACGAATTCGGATTCCCCGAGTTGCGTCTCGACGTGTTTCCCCATCGCGTAGTCTAGTCATGGAGCCAGAGGGAGAACTCGAACTCGCGAGATATCCGCCTGAGTGAGTTGCGGTCAAATGTATGTCCCGGCGAAGCTGCAAGCGTTTCTCCCGGCGCACGTTCCGCAGACCGCCCCGACAAACTTTATTCCTCCCCTAACTGGCTTGTTCAACGTCCAGATTAATCGGGGGAAAAATCGAAGGGCACGCGCCGCGAATCGACCCGAATTCGATCGCAGAATTCTAAAGTACTTTCGGATAAGAGAAACGAACGAGAAAGTGGAACACACTGAACGAACCCCCGTATTTAAAATGCTTCTTATGTATAAAGTAAAACAATTATCTATACTGATTATTATTACAAAAATAAATTTGTATCTTTAAGGTACATACTTGTATACGATAAATATTATTTTAATTTGACATATGAAAGGTTTATGCATCGTTATAATATCAGCCAGTAATTTACATGTGAATTCAAAGCAGATTTTATGGTTTAAATATACAAAAAAATATAAATAAAGTGTAAGAATCTCTAAAAGATATTCAATTATCAATTATCGGTTTACCGTATAATAATTTTTAATTCATGAAAAAATTCTGACATTTATGTCAATTAAAGCCTAAAATATAGAGTCTTATTATAAAAATTTCTCTAGCTCCACCATAATCAGTATAGTTATATTGTTAATTTATTATCCTAAAATCTATCACCATAATTTTTCTTAACGTGCACATATCCATAAATGTATATTCGAGAAATATTGCTTGATATCTGATAGAGCGAAAGCGGAGGAGGAAGAGAAAGCTTTTCGGACGTTGAGTAGAGCACGAAATATTGTATCGTAACGATCCTCGGAAGAGATACTCTCGAATATCCAATTTGTTGAGTCAATTAATCGGCTTCTAAGACGAAAGGAAAAAAAATGGAAAATCCGGAATCTTGATATCGCCAGATATAGCCGTTCCGAGAGCGCGCCTTATCGCTATTTCCTCTCGCTCTGACGGCCATAAAATTTCGGATATACATATTCGTCGGGTTCATTTCTATATTTGCTTCTTATATATATATATATATACCAGAGCGATGTACCAATCGCGCGGGCGATACGCTCGGGGCAAAAATTTCTCAGCGTTCCTTGCCGAGCTAAGGAATTTCGCGAAAGATTCCCTCGGGTAATGGCTTCCGGGACTCTTTGCCGAAGCTTTTCTCGACTTTTCGAACACGGATGACCTAGTCGCGTCCACGTACACGGTGCCTTCGTTCCTACGGATAATACACCGATATAAGCTTGTACAGTTTTGTTCATGAGAGAGAGAGAAAGAATAAAAAAGGAGGAGAGAAAACGTACGCCGTGTGTGTTTGCCGAGAGGCGAAGAGAGGAAGAGTAAACTGTATATAAAGAGAACGACAAGCGTTGTTCAACGACCAGCGAGTATACCAGTTTTCTTCCCCCGAAACTCGAGGCGAAAAAGTTGCCCGAAGTTGTCCTCACTCGTCTGGAATTCTCTCCTCCCCGGCTCTCGATCGCGTCTGTGATCGAGCAGTCCGCTTCGGAATCGCGATCGCCTGGCTGATCAAACTCGAGATTGGCCGTTTAGTTTGCATTTTGATCGAGACGCGAGCCTGCACGATCCACGAGCCAGCGGAAAATCTCCTTCGGGCTCCTTGTGCATCTCCTCCCCCAAATTTTCCACCAAGCTTTTTAAAAAAAAAGTTCTTTAACTTCAGCTACCTTTACGGTAAACTGTTTCGAAAGAAAAAAATATAGAAATAATAAGTACAAATATATACATGAATATAAATAATAGTACACCAAAGATGTAAAAGAAAATGTGAAAAATATAATGACGCTGAACTAATAATTCGTACATATGCGTACTACTTATGTTGAAATTAGAAATAAAAATTTTAAGTTAAAATGACACAAAATAATTAAAATATGGAATATAAGTAAGAACGAAATAATGAAGACTTTTTATTTACTTAAAAATATTCCACAAAAATTCGAACCGCGTATAACAACGTAAAAACAACAACGTATAAAGGTAACATTTGCTTGAAAATATTTCATTAAAATTCCAACAACCGAATATAAGAAAAAAATAATAAATACTTGAGAAACTCAATAATACTCGAGTCGAAATGAAAAAAATTCTATTTTTATTTTATTTATATTAACTAGAAAATATTTTATCGAGAGTACAAATGAAAAAATTTTTATACAGATTGATTAATGAAGACTTTTTATATTTACTTAAAAATATTCCACAAAAATTCCAACCGCGTATATAATAACAACGTAATAAAGGTAACATTTGCTTGAAAATATTTCATTAAAATTCCAACAACCGAATATAAGAAAAAAAAATAATAAATACTTAAGAAACTCAATAATAGTCGAGTCGAAATGAAAAAATTTCTATTTTTATTTTATTTATATTAACTAGAAAATATTTTATCGAGAGTACAAATGAAAAAATTTTTATATAGATTGATTAATGAAGAATTTTTATATTTACTTAAAAATATTCCACAAAAATGCCAACCGTGTATATAATAATAACGTAATGAAGGTAACATTTGCTTGAAAATATTTCATTAAAATTCCAACAACCGAATATAAGAAAAAAATAATAAATACTTGAGAAACTCAATAATAGTCGACTCGAAATGAAAAAATTTCTATTTTTATTTTATTTATATTAACTGGAAAATATTTTATCGAGAGTACAAATAAAAAAAAATTTTTATACAGATTAATTTTTGAAGGGGACTGTCGTGGCTGTACTACCTGAATCTCCTCGTGAAATGTCACTCTGCGATATTACTCGGACGTTAGCGGATTCATTCAGAAGTACGTGTCTCCCGCGGCTGTAACATCGTTCCCCTGTGGGGAGAACTGGCACTTTCGCTGCGTCTTATGGCGGGAGAGAGAAAGATAAGAAACCTGTTACGCGACGGAGACTCCGGAGCACCTCGGATAAAAGAGTCAAAAGTTACGCCTAATTCGAAAAAATAAAGGGAGAAGGAAAAGTATAAGAAGGCGGAGAGATGAGGAAAAAGTATAGTATATACATATTTTGGCTCGGTAAGCATCTTTCACTCGAGACGTAAGAGATTCGGGCGGTCGAAGCCAGACGGGGGATGGAAAGCGAGCGAGAGCTCCGAGGTTGCTTCCACTTTTAATACCCAACGGGACAAAGTTCGCGAATTCTCATAACCGGCGTACGGGGAGCGGGGAAGGCAGAAAAGAAATGTATAAAATTGTGTGTATAAGCAGATGAAGTTCGGTACGCGACGTGGAAATATATGAGAGGAGAGAGAAAAGCCGACGAGCGCAAGAATAAAGTATAAGAAGAGAAAAGGATGTGCTCGAGTAAATAACGTTTCGTGCCGAAGCTCCTCTCTCTCGCGCGGCCATCTCGCGAGGGATTCTCGTGGAAATAAGGGGGGAGGGGGGGGGGAACACGCGAAATAGAAGAATAAAAAAATGAAGAGAATGAGACAGGGGAGAAATTCATGGTGCGAGAGGAACAGAGAGGCAGAGAGCAAGAAATAAGCGAGATAAAAAAAAGGAGAGTATATATAGGAGAGAATAGGCGATGAATAAGAGAAAACCCTGGAGTAAAGCGAGAAGGAACGACGCCGGTGAGAGAGAAAAAAAATGAGAGAAGATTCGAGCAAAAAGAAATGCGGGGGTGTTTGGGGGGAGGGGAGAGGAGGGGAGGGGAGAAAGAGAGAGAGAGTTGCGCTTCCATCGAGTCACCTGCCAGCAGATGGAAAATATACACACGCTCCGAAGGGAGTCGAGGAATTCTCATCGTAAAACGTCATCCGGTCTTGCTTTCTTTTCTCTCCACTAATTCCTGCGCTTCGGTATACTCGCCTCTCGCCTTTCTCCTTCCCCGGTTGCTCTCTTTACGAGGCTTTTACCCCCTATTCCGGGCCTCGCCGGGCTCCCAAATCCTTCTCAAAACAAACGTAGTACACCGGGATGAGATGCGCGCGGGAGATTCGTAATCTCGAACATGGCGAATTGCGGCGAGGGTCGCCTCCCTTTTCCGGCCGCGATGAGTCTTGCCCTCGGTACACCCGGATTTTTTTCCCGGGAGTTTCTAGATGGGAGAGCCGGAAAAAAGCGTGAGGCCACTTTTCCCAACGTGTATCCATCATCCCTCCGTTCTCCTTCAGACTTTTTTACCTTCGAGGAAAAGAAGCGGAGTCCGTGGCATCTCGTTATACCTCGCACGGTTTATTCTTGTCTCGCGCAGATTACTCTCGTGACTGGGAAAGGTCGCCGTCGGACGACGTCGTTTTAATTAAGGCCACGAGAGAGCCACGATTCCGCTCCGCTGTCATCCCCGCCACACACCGGAGACCGGAGCTTCCTTTCAGAAAAACGGGCAAGAAGCGAGATCAGAAGGGAAGAGTCTCGGAAAGGAGCATGGATGAGGAAAAAAAATGAGCCACTTGCATTTTTTTTCTGCAATCTCGTAAACTCGAGCAAATATCGCTCGATGCGACTCTCTCTCTCTCTCTCTCTCTCTATCGTGTCCTCATTGAAAATTGCAAATTCAATTACTGGAAATTCACCGCTACCAATTAGTTCCACCGCTTCGTTCACCCCTTCCTTTTTTCTTTGTACCCTTCCTCTCTTCCTCCCCGCGTCTATTATTCGTACCAAGCGCTCTCTTACCTTCCATAACTGCCTCGTACAGAAACCTCACGTAGTTTCATCTTGATAGCTTTGCCTTCGTTTATTACTTACAAAATATTGAAACCTTTTTTTATTTTTTTTTACATTCATAATCATAACGTTATCCAATTTTAGAATCGCTGTTTTTTATGTAAAAATTCGCACACTATGTATTTATGGAGTTACTTCCAACTATTAATATAAGAAAAATTAATTGTTCTGCAATAATTTTTTTTTAATTCAATATTTTACGGGCGGTATAGTGATGCTGGAATATATGACTCGATTTAAAAAACAACTATTTATCTTAAGTCCAAATAAGCCCAAATATTAAATTCAAACTTGATTTTTTAAAATATTTATTCGCTTCTTGAATATATATTTTTAAGACAATGAACGATATACTCTTTATACTTTTCTCTTTATCAAATAAAGAGTATTCATTTGTATTCTCAAATGTTGTACTGTAACATTAAAAAAATTTAATAAAAATTTCATTTCATTTTAATACATTTTAATAGTTTAATCAAAAATGTTTATACCAACATTTTTTAAAATAAAATACTCCTCTTAAGATATAATGAGCTCGATCTATGCTTTTTGTCCCGTTTTGAACGTTATTATATACAGGATTGAAAATAAAAATAGAAGTTAAACAAACGTGAACATTCTGGAATACTCTCTGTTTCATCAAGTCCCAGCCTCTGAATTTGCACTTTCGAGGGAAAATTGAAATATTCCTTCTCTAGTAATACGAAACTCACGCGGCTTTCGGTATAGGAAATTACCAGCGAGAAGTGACGTAAGCAATTACGTAAGTAAATATCGCACGCGCTTATTCCACCTCTCGCGCTTTATCTCCGTTCTTGCTTACGTGACTGGCTCTTTCCCGTGCGAGGTCTGCCAGCTTGCTGTTTTGTCCCACTGTCCCGAGACGAGGCTGAGTGAGAGAAATTATCAATGTCTCCCCGCTGGGATGTATATCCGGTTCGATGAATTCGAAGCTAACGCCCACCGGGCCCGCGAAACTTTAGCTTCCGTCAGCCAACTTCACGGCTCGCAAATTATTGCAAGACTTGCGAGACGTTTTACTCATTATTAATACTGCTTCACTCGCTCGATAAGTTTTGTTCCCTTCGAAATAAAATACGTATATATATCTATCGCGATTTAAAACAACAACTGAAGTTTAAAAATTGCATACGCACTTTTTTCAACTGTTCAAGTTTTACATCGCATTTTTTTTTCACTCGCAAAAAGTGTGAATGTGGAAACATTTTTTCAGCGATTGGAAAGTAACGGAAATTGCAAGTGTTTTTTTTTTGCTGTGAAAAAAAAATTTCTTTTATTTCTTTTTTTATTTTCCCGTAGACGCACCTATAGTCAACGCACACTTGGCTACCGGGTACGTGTTGGACACCCTGAGGGAGGGCGACGATCTGAAATTGGTTTGCGACGTCCAGAGCAATCCACTACCCACGAGTATCGTTTGGTATCACAATGTAAGTATTTTTCTCGACTTCATACTCCGGGATGCCTTCACAGGCGGCGCTGCACAAAGGTGAAAGCCATAATCGTTAAACGATCTCGTCAAGCTATTCCGAGACAATATATGGCTGGGAAAGAAAATGAAATGTACCCTCGCTTTGAAATTCCACCGTATTGCTCCTCGATCTTTCTTTTCTATCGTTCACCTCCACCGGATCCGACGTCGATTTCTATAGAAATGAATCGATTGAAAAATATTGCCGGAATGTGAGAAATGGTACTCCGGGCTTTTATGCGTCTGCTTTTTCCATTCTGCGACTCTGAAATTGAAAGGCTGACTGGATTCTTCGATTACTACTGAGCGCTCGATCGATTTTTCGTAATAATGCTTTTCAGGGGTTCACATTTCGAAGGACGGAAAGATATAAGAGGCTTGGGATGATTCTTTCAAAAATTGTCGACAAAGAACTTCTTTCATTAATTGTCAATTATTTTTAATTAAATTCAATATCAAATGACAACAACAACAAACTTAACATTAAATATTTTTTACTACAACTTTAAGGCCGAATACAATATGTTTAATTTCAATTTTGTTATTTAAATTTAAATTTTATTTTTAATCTCCATTTGAATCTGAAAAAATAGAAATAAATATAGCAAAATTACAATCAACCAAATGTTTCGTTGAACCGAAAAAAAAAAAAAATTTCTCGGCGTGTATGAATTGAAATCGAAAAATCAGGAAAGAAAAATTGAATTTTTTCGCGCACAGTGATTTCGTTTCTGGTGAAAGGAAACGCAATATTACATTGTTACAAGACCGCAGCGAGGGAGGAAATTCGATGAAAACTCGCCGATCAAAAGCTACGCGTAGAGACAGAAGTGTAATAGAACGAACCAATCGTGATTGAATAATAACGGTTACTCAACCGCGGGAACGTGCTCTCTGATGAATTTGTGTTCGGAATATCATGACCTATATGTATATTCACATCTCGAGTTGAAACATCTTTTCCCAGCGCCGTCGAGTTTTCCCTCAAGTTTTTCTCTTCTCTTTCTCTCTCGATTCTTCATCCCGGGTTCCTTTGCTTTTTTCCTTCGCTCTCTCTCTCTCTCTCTCTCTCTCTCTCTCTCTCTGTTTATGATTCTTCGTCTTCTCCTCCCAATTTTTACCTCGGTACACTCGGTCGCCCTTCGCTATTTGTCCCGAAGACGTCGCTCTCCCACGTCTCGTCTTCTCGTCTTATTTTTTTCCTCTCTACAAACCGCAAGCTCGACGCGACCAGGTGGAAAAAATCGTTTCGAAGTAAACGGATTTGTCTCATTCGAATAAAGTGTATTCCGTCGGTCGCAAAATATTAACGCACGCCCACGCCCGGAATTGTATCTGCTTGAAACAATGTATTTATCGAACGTGAATGAAGACGAGCTTGCGAGATGCTTGCAAATTTTTTGTTTCATAAATAATTCACGTCGAACCGATAAAAAAGCTCTCAAATCACCATTTTTTGTACGAGCACTCAAAAACGGTTTATACACCTTCATAGGCAGAAAAATCGCGTCCGCATAATAGCTCTGGCTATAAATAAAATTAAGTTGAGCCATAGAACATAAAAAAGTAATAAACACAAATTTTGTGTCTTTTAGTAGTATACATCTAGTATTATTATTAACAAAACATAAAAATTGTTAAATTCTTTGTGGATTATAGTGATATTTTATATATATTATGTTGAGAAAAGTAAAAAAAATTGAAATAACTGATTCAAAATATGTTTATTCACATCAGTTTTAATTTCGTACACTTGTAAGTCAATGTATACTGATTTATAAAAATTAAGTGATTAAACGATGATTAATCAATTTGAATTTTAACTGTAACATTATGCTATAGAAAAGTAAAATCATACAGTAGGATTTTAAATAAACAGCCGTATTCAAAGTCGTTTCTTAAATCTTAAGTTTGCCTCAGGCAATGCGCAGTGATTGAAAAACTTAAGACTTAAGAAACGACTATGAATACGGCTGAAAGGCAAGAAAAAAGTTTATAAATATCATCGTGTAATAAAAAAGATTTGACAATCTCTAGCTCGACTCAAAATGATTTTTTTCCAATTTTTTTGTCAACATATACCTGTAAATCACTATACTTTTAACTCATTTTTCATATATATGTAGAATATTCTGTTTTGAAGTCATTTAAAAAGTCTGAAATGATGAAATAGTGTATAGAAAATAGAAAAGTAAAATAATGAGACTCAAACTTTTTGGACTAGTTTGTCGTATCGGCATGAGAAACATGCAACGTGAAGGCACAACAATCTAGGAAGATCCGAATGTGGATTCTGGCTGTTGAGATGCATTAAGCCGGTGGTGCATTCGTATAGTTGAGGTTCGGAATCACGGTTGTTCCGTTGAAAATACTCGAAAGTCCTGGGGATTCGCGCGGCTCGTGCTTCGCTGAGAATTCCCCGAGTCTCTTCTTGCCGACCAAAAGTCCTTCTGTTCATGCGCATACGCGTGCAAAATACCGTTGGGAATAGCCAGCTAACGGAGATATTAGCTTTCCCGAACATTTTCAGTCCTATCTGGAGTTTCCCTCGGGCTCGAATAATATTCCAAGTCTATCGACTCCGGAGTATCGTCGAGAGAAACATCGTCGATGCGAATACATAGACTCTTCCGCGTACATGACGTTCTTTGGCTGGGATTCATCCCCCCACTTCCGCACACTTTTACCATCGCGCAAAGTTGAAATAAAAAGCCAGCCGCATTCTTCCCGCTCGCGTCTCGAAAAAAAATTGAAAACTATTATCGATATCCTTTTTATCCATCCAGATTCAAACCCCTGCAACTTTTTCTTTCGTTTTCTCTCTTCATCTCTCGATGCTCCTCTTTTCAGCAGTGTAGTTTATAAGTAAAAAACAAGCCATGCATGCAGATATTTCACATTTTTCCTGAATATTTAATTAGAAGTTTAACAACCTCGTATTGGTTTTTAAAATTATCGATGCGGTGGTGATTCATCGCACGAATTCCTGACAAAATGTCAGCTCATTTATTCTCGTCGTTTTTTTTCCCACTTTTTCGATGTTTCCCGATGGGAAATAAGCCGCTAATTGCGAAAGTAACCCGCAACATTTACCTCATAACTCAAAAACTTCATAAATTAAACATGAAAAAACCGCATCTGCTCGTGAAGCAATTTCATGTTTCGTTCTGTCCCGCATTCTCGTTAAAAAAAAAGAGTCAAAAACAATGTGAATTTGTCAGAAAGTATTGGAATTTTATAAAAGCGAAAAAGACCGCCTCGAAGCCTTTTTAAATGAATTTCTTCAGCGGGGTGTAGATCATCGCAACGAAAAATACGCGACAATTTTCGTCGCTCGGTTGACACCTTTTTTTTAATATATATCTGCGGGCGTTGTTTTATCTCGAAAGACAAATGAGGCAGATGTTTGAATGCTTTAGCCAATGAAGAAAAAGGAAGTGAAGTGAGGAAAACAAGGCGGAGGAAGCGAGAGAGACAAATGGGGGGGTGAGAAAAAGTGGGACGAGGTAAAAACGATGGGAGAGAAAACTCGAGAAGAAAATTATGCAAAAAGCAGGAGCGCGAGTGTTCGCTCAAAGATAGCGTAAAATATCGTGTGTACGCCGTGTTATGCGTGGCTTTGGAGATATATATAGTATACGTTTATTCGGGAAAGAATGGACGCGTCGTTGGCGAAACGGCGACAAGAAGATGCGGAATATTTCAGAGCGGTGGAGCACGAAAGAAGAAATCCCTCGAGGGGCTTGTAAAAAAGAGCGGAGAGAGCTGTCGACCGCTCGACCGCTACTTGGTATTCGCGGAGAGCGAGCCAAAGTCTTGTCAAGTGTCTCGCCGCGGCGCGTGCAATGCTCCTTGTTATAGCGGCAAAGAGGAAGGACCTCACCTCCAAATAGCCTTTATCCTTTCTTTCCACCCCACTCCGAACTCGCTGCAGTCCGCTAACTGCGCGTTTCTATCCTTCTTTCACTGAGCACCCCCTCTCTGTATGCGCTCACCCATTTATATACAGGATGTCTCCGAATTGAATTTCATTGGCAAAATATAATAAAATTCATGAAAAATTTGAAAATGTCGATAGAAATTTTGTGCACTTACACGTAAGTGTATCGACAAAATTCTTAGATAATCAGAAAAATCAACATACTAAATAAAAATAATATATTAAAATCAATGATAAAATGAATAGACGAATAAAATATCATTAAATACTATTTTATTTGTGAAATTTTTAATGGAGAAGTACGAATATTTCTGATAATATTGAATCGTTATTCCTGCTGCATATTTTTCTATAAATATACTTTTTGGTCGATATGAGAGTGAAAAATTCACTGCGAGACACCTTGTAGAGCTCGTAAATGTCGAGACTCAGAATTTCCAATTCTCTTCGCAGACTCTCTAAATCCAAAAGCCACAGAAGTCAGAGGTTCGTACTTCTCATTAGACTACTCCTTAGTCGGAGTGCAACTAAAGTCACGCCGTGCAATTTCCTATACAGCTGCATCCCTTCGAGTTCGTCTCGTAAAGCAACCGATGATAGGAGAAAGGGAAACCGAACCGAAGGAGAGACGACTAGGCCTCCCCCATTCTCATAGCAAACTTCGTTTTACGACAGTTTCCACTATATATTCTCCTCGCGATACTTTTACGAGATTATACTCCCCGCAGGAAATATATCTTGGAACGACTTTATCAAGATTCATTGATTGTCATAATTTTCAAGAATTTCCAAAAAAATTCCAAAAAATGTCTAATATAGCTCCCCTTATAAGAAAAATTCTCAAACTCATCGTTGCAACTTTCGTCGTTATTTCTTTGTTGAACGGAAAATACACTGTCGATATACCCGAAATTGACCATAAAAATATTGTATTCGCAATTTAATAGCCTTTTATGAATTTAATTTAGCATTATTGTTCGCCATAAACAAATTCCTGCCGAATTTTAGCAATTTCTTTGTTCTTCCGTCTTTCTTATTTTTTTTACATCCCCATTCGACGTAATAACTGCCAAAAAATTCACAATTTTAATGCCACCAGGCGAACATTTGAATGGAAATTGGTTGAATTTTCGTAGGGTGAATGTCTGTTAGCTTTTTTTCTTCATCCTTCTCCCATCGCGATGTAATTCAACGTGGGACATTATAAGCTTTCCCGGCAAATAAGTGAATCGTCTCGGAGCAAATAATATAAATCTCTTTGCATCATCCCTCTCGTCATCTGGGTCACGAGACGTTTCTCACAATACTTACACTCCCCGTTTTACCTTTTTCCCCACTTTTCGCCAGGACTCTATTTTCCTCGCTCCAGCGTCCTTTGCTCTCTCTCGCTCTCTCTCTCTCTCCTTATCCCCGAAGAACCGCAAGTTTTTGCAATTCTCCAAGGGCGGAATTACTTTCTCGCTAATGCCCCACGACGACATACATATTTATTATTCGAAAGACGCGCGAGCGAAAGGGACTCGGAAAAGTCCCTGTTCCTTCTCTCTCTCTCTTTCTCTGACTTCGTCTTATCGTCGCTTTCTTCGACTCTCTCTCTCTTTCTCTCACTCTTCTCTTCATCTCCACGCCCACAGTCTCCTTCTTGCTTTCTGCTGCGAAATCCTCCTCCGCTGAGAATTCAACATTGTACACTTCCCGGTTACGCTCCACAACTTCGTATTCCATTTTTCTGTACGCGGTGACTGTACGAATTTTAATGACTCCGCTCTTCAGATTCAAATTCGATGAAATACAGTCAATATTATTTCGTTCCTGTTTCTCCGCCGCTGCGCCGCCTTATTCTCGAAGATATCGTATTTTGCTCGCAGCGTGTATATGCGCCGTGACAAATTTTCCGTCGAGAAAAACAAAAATCCGCGGTACAGCAAGTATACTGAATAATCGATGAAAAAAAGATCCGGAGAAACTGGCTTTCCTCCCGCGTGACGGATACTCCGAGAAAAGTGAATAAAAGTTTTTCCATCACGCGGTATCGTTCTTCAGAATATGCATCGTATATGCAAAACGAGATTTCGAAAAGTTCAACAATGATTTTCGCATCAGTCACGTTTTTAAGCGTTTGCAGTTCTACGTTTTAACTCGAATTGGGTAAAAGTCCGGAGAGAGACGTCTTCGCGGTTGCATTAACGCGGCTGGAGTTTGACAGAAAAAGCGGAGGAAATTCCCACGAGGAATTACTCGTCGACGTCTCGCGTTTCCGGATCATCCCGGAAAGTGTGTGATAGCTTTCACGAACAAGGAGATTGAAGAATGAGATTATCGAGCCTGTACAGAGTTTTGGATTAAGCTCAAGAGATTCAAGTGACGACAACAACACTTAAAACGAACGCAATAATATTTAAAAAACTAATCTTCTGTCCTATCTATATTAAAAAAGACATGAGGCCTCTAATCGATTCATCGGAATAGAACGTGTATTATGCGGAGCGCATTGACTTTTGGCTAATATCTACTAATTAGAAAAAAATTTGACGTGCGTCAAAATTTTCTACCCCTTTCCATTTTTTCAAAAATCTTCAAGGGCTAATAACTTTTTAAAAAATTGACGAATTGACGTGATTCTTGCGCCATTCGCTTCATTTTGCAAA